>JAQIXX010000457.1:0-59757 GCA_034700605.1 Willowsia nigromaculata | reverse complement strand
GTTCTTTCCACTAAAGTTAAGGCTTCCCGTTTTACTGGCTTTCAGTTTGCCCCACTTCATCATGTGATTATGAACAGCATTTAACTTTTGGAGTTGAAGAGCTACCCAAGGATTGTGAATTGTAGTCGCTTCTCCCATTACCCCACAAAATTCGACAACCCAAACAGTTAACATTTGAAGTATTTGAATACAAGGCATGGCACCAAATGCACAAATGGAACTTTGGAGTAGCGCTGCGAGTATAGTTTGTTCTATACGACTTTCATTTGGAATTATTAATCTTGCCATGTGTGATGCTGGATCACTTTGGCTGACAATGGGAAGGACACTGGCGAGGAAAGGGAATGTCATGAACCCAATGGCTGCAATGGTGTTGACAGTTGCGCCTGTGTCGGCTGTGAACCAAATAAAATTGATCCTGTCCCCAGGGTCTAAAAATCACAAAAAAACATTTATATATAAATATATTAAACCCTACTGACTGCATTGAATAACACTGTCCAATAAATTACTATCATATGCATCAATTATATTACAAAATATTGTATAAAAGTTTATGCAAAAGGCTTATGCAATTTACTTACAATAGTTATTATGCTTTTTGCTTGTGTCCAGCAGTTTATTTAAGATCAAAATAATGGTTTCCTTTTTTGCTTGACATGTCCAAATACAAACAGCTATTTCAGCACAAACAAATAAACAGAGCGAATATGAAAATGATGCTCGCAAATCAAATCCAAGAAACTGGTTACGCTCGGGAAAGTAAAGTTCACACAATAGTCTGTAAACCGCTGTGAAGAGAAAAGTAAAAACTCCAAAGCAGCCCAAGTACCAACCACAAAGTCTGGAACTTGTGAAAAATACTTCATTTTCCGGGTCATATTGAATGGGAAGGGTGACAATTTTGTCGAAAAGTCGAAATACTCGAATAACTACAAACCAGGCGCGTTTCATCTTTAAAATATGATAAAACACCAATGACTTAGATAATAAGTGACTTAATCTTCAACAAAACATTTCTCCCAACCCAAACTCAAAATTCTGAATTTATGAAAGAAGACGAATATTTTTAGTGCTGCTGGAAATCAATTTTCTTTCGAGACTTATCCACAACACAAGCCAAATAGCTTTGAATACAAATTCAACTAAAATATGTATGTAAAACTAATGGAAAATAAGTTATATTACGCTTTTTATAAATAATAAAATATTCAAAGCTTTTATTTCGATCTCGACATGCCCTAAAAGCTATGCTGCATGTATTTTGCCAAGCAAACATGTAACTACAGTAGAAAGGGCTGGAGAATCCAAAGTCAAATACTCTATTATTTTCAAAATTCAATGCATAAAGTACGGAGATGGTCATATCCATGTATGGATTTGACATTATGTGGTATGTAAGAAACTATATACCTTAGTTTAGTTTATAATTCGCTGTTGGTATAAAAATGGAATTACATACTATCCATGTATATTCATCCGAAAAATGACATAAATTTCAAGCTAGAATATCAGTTTTATAATCTACCCCAAGACTTATCGCATTTAATTTGAAAAAAATGTTTATCCACTTTTTTCACAAAAAAAAAATCAATTTAAAAGCGGTCACTTTCATGTACATGTGGGAGTAACTGTTTTCCAGCGCTTTTTGCGCAGCTTTGTGTAGTTTGTATGCAATTTATGGCAGCATGTAATGAAGTATTTTTGTCAAATTTGAAAAGGAAGTCTGTAATTTAGAGCTATATAGAGGTCCCTGAAATTTAATTTGTTTTAAAGGTTATACTGATACAATTTGTGGACAAGTTTAGTAGAAAATTGTATCTTGAAAATAAAAAGTCATCAAATAGGTATGAGTTCATGAATTTTCGCGTACTTATGTCGGACATTTCATGAATTAAATGAAACAAATATGATAGTTAAGAAAGAATACATTGTTAATGAACAACTTTTAATTTATTTAGAAATTAATTAGTAATGTAGCAAGCTGTTGAAAAATCAAATTCCAAATAAGCAAGTGAGTACCTTTCCTATACCTTGCAAATGGCCCCACAGGTATCAAAATACAATGTCTACATGAGAGCAGTAACTTTTTTGCCAGCTCGAATCTCAGCCTCTTTGTCCAAAACTTTCGAAAGCTTTCAGAAGCCTTGTCAACCCCTTCTGTAACAGGTACCAATCCAAGAATAATGCACGAGACAGTAAACGCAATTATCATATTTGGAATACCAACAGCCAACGGCAAGTCGACACGAATACTGAAAAATAAAGTGACAGCAATTAAATTAATTCCTACAAATAGTAGGCCAGGGCTATAAACAATCATGCAATCTGCTGCAATCCTTTGTATGATCGTCAGTTGACGATGGATCATTAAACTAGGTCGAAAATACTTGGCTTCCTTTTCCAAATATTTCCTAACATTCTTCACCACTTTTGTCAAGGACGGCTTTAACTTTCCTACTTTCTTTCCATCTAAAACTTTTCGACCGCAATCTTCCAGGTCATGAGATCTTCTATTAAGAATATGATCAGTGATCGCAAAATTCATCATTTCTCCCATGCTGAATACAATGAGCAAAAAGATCAACAAAACTTGCAGGCAAACTAATGCACCAAATGCGGCAGCAGAACCCTGGACGATCCCAGCGAGAAGTGGGTGGATCCACCGATGACTCGTCGCAGGTAGCACAGTTGTGACAATGTGACTTGCTGGGTTGTGATCCATAAAGAAAGGAACTAAACCACTGATACCAGGAAATCCCATGAAACCGATTGTTGCCACTACAGTTATAACATGTGCAGTATCGATACAAATGTAACTGGTTATTGTTATTTTACTGATAGAATCAATATCTGAAATGTGGAGTAAAAAATTAAGATTTCAAGTTTTATAATTAATGGGTCGAGTTTTTAAAAGTAGCAAGTTTGTCTTACATCCCACAGGTCTAGATTTACTAAGGTGCAAAAGTAAATTGAGTACACTGACAACGTAACTTAGGCGGAACTCAAGTGTCCAAAAGCAACAAGCTGCTTGAATGCAGAAGAAAAATCCGAGAAGATAAAGGAGCACTCCTTCCAGTGCAAAGTTCAAATGCTTATTCGCTGATGGAGAAATGATTTGCATTAGTAATATGTACGAGGTTCTACTCAGAAATGTGATGACGCAACATGTTCCGAAGCGAAAAGCAGCCAGTCGAAGATGAAACCATTTTTTGAAGTGTACATTATTAGTTTGGAAAGCTTCGATTTTTGGGTTATACTGAATAGGTAATGAGATATATCTATCGAGAAATGAAAAAACAGAAATGACCACGAGCCAAACCGGTGCAGGTTTCATCTTGAGGCAAAAGTGGAATAAAAATGAATGTAAATAGTTCTGCAGTAAAGAAATAGAAAGTATAGCCTCGCAATGAACTGCTAGTTAATCAAATCAATTAGATGATTTAGATTATTTTGAGCTCAAATATCCAGTTTTCTGTAATGGACTTTAGCCTTAAATGGCCTTCTGTTTTAATGCCTACAAACAAGGATATGACCGAGAAAGTACTGTGATGCTATTTTGATGTTTTTCAACAGAAGTTTTTCTTTCAAGTTGTGTATAGTAAGTTACAAGTTCTGATGACGTACACTTCACAATAGTGCAGTAAATACCTTAATTATAGTAGGTGATATTAAACTATGCATATTCTATAAAATAGGGATACAAATTGCCTACCACGCTACAACTCCTCCTCTTCCTTCTATGTAATCTGCCTCTTGCTGAACTTTAGACTCAAAGTGAAAAGAAATGCGAGCAGTAAGAATTGCGCAAGCAAAATTCAATAGCAGGCTTTCAAAAATAATTATTAATATAAAATAATAAATCAATTTTATTTTAGAAATGCTACATGGCCATGCTTGCTAAAAATTATTATTTGAAAAATTATTGTCTCATGTGATGGAAAAATGATTTTCCGGCAATATCAGAGAATTAAAGTTTCAAAAGAAGTGACGTTTTATGAATCCCACGCATTATCTATTTGCGGAAAAAGCCCACAGTACAACATGTGGCAATTAGGTACGGTATTACTAAAATTGTGTATGAATTTTCTTCGAAGGAATGAGAAATGCATCTAAAGCTTGGGTTATGATAATGATTCTGATTTAACTACAAAATCATTTTGATAAGCAAAATTTTGGACTCAGTTTTATTTTTTACTTTCCCCTCATACAAAAGTTTTGGATATGACATTGCGTTTAACTTTTTATTAAAAATTTTTATTCCGAATACACCTGGATATCAGTTTAACCAGTATAAGATTTAATTACACGCTACGTTCCAATATCTTTTTCCTTGAAAGCGCTTGCCTTCCCTGTTTTAACAAATTGGTCTATTTGAGTTTTCATTCTCATCAATAAGTGACAATTCCTTGGGTAAAAGCAGAGCAGCTTCCTCAGGTTTCAGGATGACTTCCTGCTCGCGAACAAATAAGGCCGGATTACTGTCACCCATTGGACCAACAAATGACTTTGTTGTAGATGGAGCGTCACCCGGAGCGTCCTCCTTTCCACTTTTGTTCATACTTTCATCGTCCTCAATAACTTCGCCAGCTTCGTTCACCTTTCGCTTGCTTGATTTGCTAACTGTAGCTCCTGCATCCTAATACAGCAAAATTTCATACAAATTAGTTTTGAGATATTAAGTTTGCTTCGTAATGATGAATGTTAACAAACGAACATCTGTATGAAGTCTGGTCACCCCTTCAGCCCATACAACTTGGTTGCCATCTCCCGTTTTAGTGCTACTTGGGGTATTTTGCGCCCCACTCTGCATGCCTTCATCCTTTTTTATGCAGCAGCGGCAGCAAATCGGAATTAACCTTTGCAGAAAAATATATGTAAATGGAAATATATAACTTTTTTTAAATTCAAAACCCTCACACATAGCTTACTTGTTAAAATCAGGAAACCATTTTGTTGGATAAGCTGTAATAAATTGAAAAACTACTAGGACCATGCAACCAAACATTAAGCATAATGCCCAATGTTCCAGTAGTAGCGGTTGTACAAAGAAAGCACGACCACCAATGAATATAATCGCGACCTACCAGAGTAGGACAATGGCAATCATTAAAATCATATATAGTATTTGCAATTTATATTGATCTTTGAATTGAAATTGGCTCTTACTTGCAGAACGATTGTGGCAAACATGATACCGACGAATATGGGGTTTGTGAAAATTCCTTTAAAGACATTCCGTTGTCCGTGAATCTTCCTACAGTTTATTTCGTTGGTCAGGGTCATAATAACGAAAGTGTTGAATATGATAGTCAAGTGAAAACTCGGACTATCAGAATGAGATCCATCATTCACACTTACCAGCCAAGGTGCTTGGATTATAAAATAAAAACATGACCATGAAAAATTTAATAATTAAAAAATAAAGCGTCAGGTAAAAGGGAAAATATTTGTTGAACTTGTAATTAGCTCTTTTGTTGTGGCGCACCAAAGAGCAAGGTGAGTATCAGTATTAGTTGGAAAAGGGCCATCAAAAAAATGTTTTTCTGCATTACGCGTGACAATAAAGCTTTTGTCCTTCCGTATGGCTTACGAAGAAGGAGCTCAGGCGTTGGGAGCTCAGTTGCTAAAGCCAGTGAAGCTAATGAGTCCATAATCAAGTTCACCCAAAGCATTTGAACGGCCTAAGAATATTATTGCCAGTGATAACACATCTTAAAAATTCCTCATAGCTAATAACTGTAACTTCCCAAAATGTGTACCTTTAAAGGACTTGAACTAGTTGCACATGCCCCAATGAACGCAACCACGACTGCAACCACGTTTACAGTTAATTGAAACTGCAGAAACTTTGCTATGCTGTCATATACGTTTCTGCCCCATAAAACGGCCTTCACAATGCTTGAAAAATTGTCATCGGTGAGAATAATGTCTGAGGCTTCCTTTGCGACGTCAGTACCAGCGATTCCCTTAATTAAACGAAACGGGATGCTAAAAACATTTTAATGCATGGAATATTTTCTAAAAATGCTTATTTACCATTGCAAAGCCTACGTCAGCTTTCTTGAGAGCGGGGCCATCATTTGTCCCGTCTCCTGTAACAGCAACTACCTCTCTTCCAGTAGTTATCTGTGGTTTTGTAAAAACATGAAAACCAGAACTGATGATATTACATTGCTGTGTACGTGTAATGTACATACGCATGCACGAAATTCGATTTTTAATGGGAACCTTTGAGTCGATAATTCCTTTGACTAAGGTATATTTGTCTGTTGGGGATGACCTCGCTAAAACACGAAGTCTTGGCCATATTTGATCAAATAATTCTTGACTAACTTCCCCATTTTCATCTCTGATTTTTGTATTAAAATCTTTTCCTTCGAGAATTATTCCATCATCACCTAAAATTACATGTGTAATTTACTAAACTATATTATTCAATAGTTTTAATAGTATATCCAATTAAATACTTTACTAAAGTTTACCGGGCTGGAGAATGCCACATTTTGCTGCAATAGAACGTGCCGTGTTAATATTATCGCCCGTCACCATCCGAACCACAATACCTGCCCGTTGACACACACGAATGGCATCTGGTACCTGAAGTGATTATGGAAATATTTGTATAGATGAGACCCTGACATAGCTTAAGTTACATAAGCACACGTACTTCTGGGCGGACAGGGTCTTCAATGCCGACAATGCATAAGCATGTCAAACCACTAACAATGTTGTCCTCATCGTTCCAGTTCGGATTCCCGTCAAGATCCTTATAAGCAATACTGATCGTTCTCAGTGCTTGTGCAGCAAGCGGCTCTATTACTTCCTTGTTAACCTGTTCTTGATTTTCCTTTGAAAACCCTTCTGGTGTCCCTTTCTTACCCATGATTTGGGTACATCTAGATTTTTTAAAAAGTAAGTTTTCGGATACACTGGAAAATTATGGAAAATTTCATTGGGCAAATGAATAAATATTTGCAATACTTTTTCATAATAATCTCAGAGGCGCCTTTAGTGAAAATCCGATATCCTCCATCCGGTCGCTTAATTACAGTGGTCATTGATTTTCGTGCAGAGTTAAACGTATAGACCAAGACATACGATTCCTCCGGATTCTTAATACGTATGTCTTCGTAGCTTTTCCCCATCTCAACAACGAATCCCAGCAAAGCACACTCAGTTTTATTTCCAATTTGTTGGGGTTTTTCACCAGGTTTTTCGGGAGCCTATGATATAGAGAAGGGTTTTGTGTTTTGAGTTGCTCTCCAGTAGTTGAACTGCATTGTTTACATGCAAATAAACTTTTGACATTATTACAAACTACAACCAACCATTAATTGGGAAGTGCCAGCAGTGTTGAGAGAAATCCCTTCAATTATCAGATCTGCAACATTCTGGGGAAGATCAGCGTACTGTGGGCAAGTTTCATACAGCGTCCCACAAATATACGACCTAACAACCGTCATCCGATTGGTGGTCAGTGTACCCGTTTTATCGGAGCAAATTGTGGTAGCATTGCCCATCGTCTCGCAGGCGTCCAGATGTCTTACGAGATTATTGTCTTTCATCATCTTTTTGACAGAGTACGCGAGGGAAATTGTGACAGCAAGTGGAAGCCCTTCTGGAACAGCAACAACGAGAATGGTGATCGCAGTGATCAAGAATGAGACTAGCTTTGAGAGGTGACTAATAATGAATGTCTCCTTCTTCTCGCCATAGGTCTCTGCACAAAATCGGATAATGAGTACAATCATGCATGCAAGCGCCACAGCAGTTCCTCCATATCCGATTTGAATCGCAAGTTTGGAGAGCTTCGCCTGGAGTACAGACTTGTCTCCTGACTCCTCTTCTTTTTCTTCTTTCTTTGCTGCTTTCGGTGGTGTGGACTGAGCGTCTAGAGACGCCTTTCTCAACTCGTGGGGAGATTTCTCGTGTGCCCCAATATTACTGGTAGTTGTACCTAGGTCCGCGGATCGTCGGATGGCAGCATGGATTGAAGTTTTCTTTTCTACAAAATACAACAGTAAATGTTGGAACAATCTTCGCATAAAATGCTTTCCAAGAGGTTAAATTTCAATGAATCTATACGAACCGTTTTTCTTCTTTTCCTCGTCGCCAGTCGCCCCCAAGAGGGAGAAAATTATTCCTGACTGAGAATTCACGCCAACCGCAGTCACCACCATTTTCCCACTGCCTTCCATTACATGAGTACCTGACAAAGATTTTTAAAATGACATGCAATCATGATGGTACTTCGTGTTTGGCATTCTGAACGGCTACAACACGGTTCGATTGTGGGGGTTTTACCTGATAGGACCATTGGATCTGATTGATCCCCTTTCTTCACATGATCAGATTCCCCAGTCAAAGATGATTCGTCTATTTTTAAGTCATTGCATTGAATTACTATGCCGTCTGCTGGTAGCAAATCCCCATACACAATCTAGTTTTTATAAAAGACTGAATAAGTCTGAATCTGCAAATATAAATGGCACTAACCCATTCTTGCGTAACGAATTGCACAATTAATTTTACCTGGCAGATATCGCCAACCACTATTTCGGAATTGGGAATCTGTATTACCTCACCATTCCGTAACACAGAAATCTGGTGGTCCGTATCGAGCTTGCTTTGTAATCCACGGAATTGCCGTTCTTTCGAGTAATCATTTCCCGCAGTTACAAAACAAACTGCAGCCACTGACACAAGAATTGCAACGCCGTCAATCCAACCGTACTCGGCTTCCTCGTCATCGTGACCTTGATCTAGCCCAAGACTGGGTGCCAAGTAGGATGAAAACACCCAGAGTACAAAAGACACGAATGCAGATATCATCAATATAATCAGCGTTGTGTCTTCAAGGGCTTCTAGAACCAAGGCCCAGAAACCCTTTGGCTTCTTTGGTGGGATGACGTTTGCCCCGTATACAGCTTTCCGTTTCGCAATGTCTTCTGGATCCCCTTTGATACCTGTTGCAACATGTTGATATGCTTTATGAACTGTGCTCGATTTGATCATCTCTGTCTTCTTTAAATACTACATAATTACGTGAATATAAACAATTTACTACGACTGTACCGTTGGTGTGAGAAGTTTTCAACATTTTACAAATCGCTTTGGGTCCACCCATTGATTGAACCTTCTCCAGTGCCTCAGCTCCTCTGAGCTCCATAAGAGTACGGAGCTCCATGAGACTAATTCCATATTCACCTTCGTGATCCGATGCCATACTTGCTTATGATAAGTTTCAAACTTCAAATAAAAATAATCATCGCTTAAGGGAATAAAACGTTAATCAAGGAAGTGAGATGGTCGGGAGAAGCGCAAATATTTAACTAACCCTAAGTTTATTCCGCTTTCTTCTTCGTACTAAAAATATTCATGTGTTCTGAAAACGACACAATACACAATACCGGTTTGCTGCGCAATGTAGGCAAACTATTTCATTCAAGACTTTATTTTTCAGTAGTTCGGGTTGTAGGAATGGTAACGCTGACGCTCAACGGAATGGATATGATGAAAATGGCATGCTACAGTAACAACCGTAACTAATGCGCGGTGCAGTAAAGTAAAAATAGAATTTTGACTTGTAGCACGCTGCATGTAATGCACCCAACAAATGTCTTTTTTAAATTAAATATATTTTTGCTTCATATTTATTCACAAACAGGAAAACCGTAAACAAACAAATAATTTATGATAAAATACAATAAAGTCTAGAAAAGCTAAAGATACGAGCATCAATTGGAGTAACAAAAGTAAAATATTCGCAACATTAACTTTACAGTAGTCCCTGTCTTTTAAGATCCTCATAGGTTTTCTTATTTACGACATTGCCCATAGAATCCTCAAATTCTTCTTCAGCTTCAGGCTGCCATCTTTCTGCAGTCTTTTGGCCCTTTAGCTTATCCCACACTGAAAATGATAAAAAGATAATTTAAGTTTATAACTCATAGCTATGCCATCATACTTGGAATACAATTCTTTACAAAAATACTTACGCGCTAAAGCATCCTCAATTTGCGTAACATTAGCGAAATGAGCAGTATTGGGAATCCCCAAGCATCGCATTCCATGCGCGTGCCGCCATTCCTAAAAATACAACAGAAGTAAGTTTAAGTGAATGAGGTAAATCTCTTGAATATTTTACTATTATTGTTTTAACGTAAATTCGAATAGAGCATTAAAAATGCTTACCGCGAAATGCCGCTGAAAGGCCTTAGGACCTTTGTAGGTAAAGTTGCCGCAAATCTCGCAATTATAGCTAATGTTGAGACCATGGAGTTTGTACAACCAATAAGGGATGGGCTAAAACGAATAAGGGAATAGATATCATTAGAGTATTGGCTTTATAAACTAATTTAGAAGACTCAAGGAATTTGTGCAACATTATTACCTTTCCATCCCATCCTAAAGGCAGATTCTTAGGATTATATGGGACTTCATCGTCATCTTCATCGTCAGACTCACTTGGTTGCTCTTCCTCATCTGACTCCTCCTTCTCTCCAGCAGTTCTGGCTTGCTTTCTTGTCACATTTTCTTTTGTGGCTGCCCTTTGCTCGCTCAGAAGTTCTGCCAAACTGGTATACCAAAAGCATCAATTCGTTATAAAAAACATCCAAATTCTGATTTAAGGATAAGAATAAGATCAAAAGAAAAATTTTTTTTTGTACCATACCGATAAATTTGTGATTCCAATGCAGCTATTTCTCTATTTTTCTCTGCATCCTTTTCCTTGTTGGTTGCTTTGCCTGGCTTAATTTTCGTAAATAAACTTGGATCAATTTCGTCAAGTGACTTTCCTTTTGTACTGAATAATCTTTGAGCTCTTTCCTCCAGAGTCCTGTATGCAAAACATACACAACATAGAATTTCAAATAATTTAGCAATGTAAAACATAGATGACTATAACTCCTGTATACAAGGCATTATACGTACCCTCCACATTTTAGCCCAAGAGCCATCAACGCTGATTTTAATCTGTCTAATCCCAAGGAAGAAAGCTCTTCCCAGTCTGAAAACGCTGAGAGATCGAGATGTGCCCCAGTATGTGCCAACGCACCAGAGGGAGCTTCTTTCTATAAAAGTAACACAGCATCATAAAACTAAAAGTGATCATTTAATTAACACAAAATATCGTGCATTACAACGTTGTACATACCGGCCATCCTGGAAACTGCCCACTTTCCCACTGACTAATAAACTCATTTTGCACATCAGCCAAAACGGAGTCAAAATCGGTTAGCGGCTTAATCCTAGTCAAAAAGTCATATAAATATTCCAACAACCCATCTAAATATTTCCTATACTCTGCCCCCTTCCTCTCCTTTGGAATTTCAAAGAGTCTGTCAAATATCCCCAGGTACGTGATATAATCCACTTTCTCCACTCCTTTCAAGTTCAAATACTTCTCAAAATGCTCGTGCAAGTCCAAATACTTTCCATATCCTTCCTCGTCCTTAAACTCCACCAAATTGAGATACTCCTCATTATTAGACTCCCTCATCTTCGTGTACTCTTCAAACTCAATGGACATCGGAACAGAAACCTCATTTGGATGCTTCCTGTAAAACTCCTTTATAGCCTTCAGCCTGTTGTAAAACTCGACAAACTCATTGGGCCCAGACAATGACTGGATCTCCTCCTTCCTCTGCCCATCTTTATCCTCATAAAGGTCACCTAATCTCTCCGTGCAATCCATATACCTCTACAATAAAAACAAAAGCCAATAAATCGATAGTTTCCGTAAAAGCGTCAAAGAATCATACATTATTGCCACATTTCCAATCAATTCGATTATTGATTTCTTTCCAACTTCTCGTGACTTACGTCAACCAACGCCTTCGTCCTATGTTCCGCATTTATGTGATCCCGATGCTAGAAAAAATGGCAATGAAAAACATCTCCATTAAAAATTCAGTAAACATCATCATCCATTTCGAGTACTACCACACACGCAATTTACAAAGAAAGCTTCTCAAATTCACAACAGGAAGGTAAACATCTCTCTTGATATCCCATCCCAATAATAACCTAATCTCACATTGCCCACCCACCACCCAACATTCTCACTTATAAACAGTTTGCCGCAGTGCCTTGCACACAAAACAGACAAGTGACCAATTCTTCTCTCACCAAAAATTCTAAATAAATTTATCAACTTACCGAAACCTTCTTGTGGAGGAATTCCTTGACCATTTGATCCACACATCGTTCCCGTTCTTCATGGTAGCGTCTTTGTTGCTCGATAATTGTCTCCATTTCTTTCACAAATTTTCTCTCCCACTTTTTTCAAAACAAGCAATCAATTCCACTTTTTTAATTGAGCTATTGCGTATGGTGTAGTACCGTGATCATGATCCGGTACATCAACAACAAACAATAAAGAAGTGTAGATCAACCAAAACAAGACGATCTCAAAGCTCTAAACAAAATGTTTGAGTTTCGTGCTGGCATCAGTGTGCCCCGCATTTGATGTGTGGAGTCTTTGTTCACTGTCGGGCGTAACGTTGCTTCTTGCTTTGTTTTGCAGGCCAGCAGCATCCGACCGCTTTCAAGATGGAGTGTGCTCAAGTCCCCACTCACAAGTGCTCAAGAGACAACGAAATTTGGTGGAAGAGGGTTCCAAATTTTTACCACCAAATGTCAATATTCAACGCAGGTTCCGTCTGATGAATATAGAAAGGTTGGTCATTGGCAAATTGGAGTGTTATAAAACTTTTGTTTACTGTGAACTTATTCATTTTAAGCTCATGATATGTAATTAAATTTTTAAATGCGTAGAAATATGTGCCGAGGAGAGCTGTTATGTATGTTCCTGCAAGTGAGGAGAGGAAGATAGCCAAGATTCCTTCTATGGGAGTGGATTGTGTTGTGCTGGATTGTGAGGATGGGGTGGCTGTTAATATGAAGGTGAGAATTGTGCATGCTATCATGTAAAAATACTTTATCCATCATTTGATGATAAATAGTGTTTTCATAATTGGGAGTAGGAAGAGGCTCGGAAAAATGTTCGCAAGTATTTAGACAATAATCGTATCAGTACGGCTGGAAGAACGGAGCTTACCGTGCGCGTCAATTCCGTCCAAAGTGGTCTTTGTCAACAGGATTTGGAGACGATATTGCCAGCACGCTCCTTACCAAGTGCAATTCACGTGCCTAAAGTTGATGCACCTGATCATTTAAAATGGGTAAGGTACAATTAAGGCTATTGACTACTAAGAATAATCCATTGTTAACATCCTGATGACTACATACTTGAATTTTGTGACAAATTTACATACAGTTTGCCGAAACAGCTACAAGAATTCTTGGAAATGAGAGAAATATTCACCAGAAAATCAATTTAATTATTTTTGTTGAGTCTGCAATGTCATTGCTCTCACTTCCACACATTTGCCAAACCGCCTGGGAGCTTTCACCAGCTTCGCATTTTGTCCCCGACGCTCTCATTTTTGGCTCGGACGATTATTGTGCTGACATAGGTAAATATACAATTTAAGTTATGTTACACGACATGAAAAGGAGTGTGTCGCTTCGACCACTTGATTTTTACTTTTCAATTATAAAAAGGTGCGACGAGAACGAATGGTGCCAACGAAATAGCTTATGCACGTCAACACATCGTGATGGTGGCAAAAGCATTTAAGCTGCAAGCGATTGACATTGTGTACATTGATTATAAAGGTACTACCATATGCACAATATTTACTTGCATCGTTTCATCGTATGATCGCATGATGGATGATACCATCATTCGAAAAGCGAGAAAATGAAATTATACATGATTTAACCATTAAAAATGATTGTTTGATTATGCAGATGCGGAGGGTCTCAGACGGCAGGCAGTGGAGGGAGCTTGCATGGGATTCACGGGAAAGCAGGTAATCCATCCGAACCAAATTGGAATTTGCCAAGAAGCGTTTTCACCCACATTGGAGAAAATCGAGTGGGCTCGTCAGCTAATCGAAGGATTTGACAAACACCAGAAGTCTGGAAAGGTAGTCACATCTCATCCTTTTCCACTGATGACGTGTTTATTTGTACAATATTTTATGGATATGATGCTATCATGAATTACATTATCAAGCTCATTTTTTCAACTATTTTTGTATTTTGATGTTTCAGGGGGCTTTCACATTTCAAGGACAGATGATTGATATGCCACTGGTTCTACAAGCACGAAACATTGTACAACTAGCGGAAATGGTCAAGAAAGCTTCTAGAACATAGATTGTTTCTGACTTCTCGGGGCAAACGTCTGTACTCCGTATGACAGGAGGAAACTTAATGAATCGCAAGACAGTTTAAAGTTAATGAAGAATATCTGTAATTCCTCAAAATTTCAACTATATACCTACTTCGTCGAAAACACCTCCATTGTTTCCAGCTCCAGTTCATGTGCTTTCCATATTCGTACAAAATTGTATTGCCTTTTTTACATTACTGATTCTAAGGATAATTACAAGTACAATTACGCAAAATATAAATACTTCTGATGATCTACTTTCATCGAGTTTTTCAAAGTATAAAAAATGGTTGGTTGCAAATGACATTTGAAGCTAATTGCATTCTCTATCAGGCTTAAAAAACATATTTTATTCTTACATCAGTTTTACTCTTTGTAGCTTACTATTTCTGTATATAACATAATACGCGTCACGTACATAGATTTCAAGAATAATAAAACAACACTTTCTTGTTTACGCAAGTCGTTGCTTTCTTTTTATGTCACCATTCACTTCATGTCGTTGCAATTGCTGTATTGCGCCTAATTGCTTAGTATTTATGGCATGCAACAGAAATCCCCAAAGTTCATATATTGTACTTTACTTATATCGGTTCCGCTATTATAATTATTTGATAAGGCCAATTTCTTTTTATTGTGCTAACAGTTGGCCACCAATATACCTATTATAAGTACATTGCTTGCAGTTATGCATGTACATTTTATTGTAATGTAAGGTTCAATACACTACACTAGTACATACATCAGTTAGTATATTGTATAGTTATAGTTAGTTGTCGACTTCATGTTATATAAAATGTAGCTGGACTATTTAGTAAAATTTATTTGTTTACTGACATGACATGACTGATGACACTTTATCTCGAATTCCTAGTAAGTTCTAATGTAAGGCAGAGTAAAACACGGTTCGTACATGAAATGCTTATTGCATGAAATCATGAAGTGTTTGAAGTTAGGAACAACAGTAGTTCACTACTACTTACTAGGTAGACCGTAATTTGATATCTTTCAGCAAATTGTGATAATATTACAAATTACAACTTATGAATGGCTACACAATGATTCTTTTATGACCTATATATAAGCATGATAATATCTGGGTAGGGCACTGCACTGGAGAAAGAAAGCGGAGAAAATTGCCGAGTTCCTAGTTTTCTTTCTTGTGGTTCAAGTTCCTGATTGGCTCTTCCTCTTCACAATATTTACAATGCATCATGCGACATAAGCTAATTATCAACATTCGTATTGGTGCTAATGACTGCACCATCACGTATTTCCCAATCAAATCCATCATATTTTTTTTTCCTTGAATTTCATGGTAAGGAATTTCCTTCTTCGGTTTCCCCAAACATATTGCACAGGAAACACACTTACTATATGAACACCTTCAAAACAATTCCAGTACAACAGTAGATCAGAGGAGCTGCTGTGATCAACAATTTAAAAATGTTCTCTACTCCATGTAGTCACATTAAAAGATCTCCTGGAACGGAGACCGATCACAACCATGACTGTGAGTTGGAAAAGCTGTGCATTTGTCAGGTGGTGACCCCCGTGATACGCTTTTGTCAATTTTTTGGCGTGTTTCCAGTATCATTTCACGACTCAACTGGTCGAAAGATAAGTGAAGATGGCTTGGGCCAACTCTTCAGATTTGATGATACTGGACTCGTTGCGAAGCTAACAAAACGCTTTCTCGGAAAACTTCCTGCGACCGTTCAGAGAAAATCAAAAGAGTGTCATGTTTCATCTCGGTGGTTTACTATACCTTCAATGACGAATTTCCTGCTAATGGTAGTCCTTGCTGGAGTTACATCCTGGGCATTTTCTCAAATGCATGTCATTCTCAGAGTCTATTTTGAAGGCACAGACCTGTACACTTTTGGAACCCAAACGATATGTTTGTACATTCAAGCCAATTTGACTCTCATGAATGCATTCCTGAACCGGAAACGTTTTTGCGAGATTTGGTCTTTGATGCTGAAAATTTTGAAAAAACTTACCCAAAAACCAAACAACAAAATAAATGAAACAGAGGAGAAACAAAATGGATTGGAAGACAGTATTAGATTTTATGTTCCATCTAGAAACGGAAATTTGGCTACCGATGCATTGCACAATTTTGTGATTGCTTCAGCCATGCTGCAAAATTTGGAATACAACTGTCCAACTAGCAAAAGCCCTGACAGAGTGCAAAGCAGTAGCCCTCATCTTCATTCACAATTAATGGAAGACTCGGAGAAAGTTGCCGAAAAAGGAGAAAATCTGAGACGTCGTTTCAAAAAGCTTCACATCTTTTCGTACATAACTGTCGCCACCATTGTGATAACGTCCACTTCTCACATTGTTTCCTTCTTCTATTTGGTATTTCATGCCTGCTTCGATAAGACAGCAGATCCCGGAAATGGCTTTGTTTTGGGGAAGCCACCATGTCCTCTCAACAATGTCCTCTTATTATTGCAAAAGTGTGCGTATGGAATGATAGATTTTGTCAAGCAAGGGGTAGCCGTTCTCTTTGGAACCTTGTGTCTCACTATCTACCTGTTCTATAGAGAACTAGAGGAACAACTGGAAAGTATTCTAAGGGGCTCCAGGGAAAACAACAAGTCTGATGTCTCTGTCCAGCGACACTTGTTCGTGGAGCATCTCAGGGTTTGTTATGAAGACCTAAGTCAACTGTGTCGCCTGATGAGTCAGTGCTTTGGATTGGCTATTATTTCTGTCCTGATTACATCCATAATTTCAATTACATGTGCACTCTACTCTTTTGCATTGTACTCGGGAGTGATTGAAAGGGATTCTTCAATGAATTTGGCCAGATTTTATGTGATTTGGGCATTCCATGGTTGGATCGGCTGCTTTTGTCTATTTCTGGTGTTGATACCAGGACAGTTGATAACAAATGCGGTAAGGAATCAATACTTTTTGTACTGCACCCACAACATAAGTTTTTATTGATATGAATTTGTTTCCTGTATATGTTTATATGAAGTCGGAAGCACCGTCCCAAGTGATTGGAAGACATTCGTTGTCTCATTTTGATAATGAAACAAAATATCAACTTTCTCAGTTTCAACATCAGGCACGCCAACCTGTCGTCCTTTCCGCTTGCAATGTAGCGAATGTTGGTCTTGGCTTCATCTCTTCTGCAGCGACAAACGTGACAACGTACATTCTCGTAATTCTCCAGTTTCGACTGGGAGTTGAAAGTAAATCTTAAATTCATTCGGCTACTGAGATTGTGATTCTCATAATAAATGGTATAACAAGATGTCAATGCACATTAGACTTTAGAAATATCATAGCATTTAGACAAAATATATCACAGTTTATTATACAATTAGCAAAGTGAATAAATATCATCTATACATTTAGACAACTCTTCCAGTACCATAACCGCACATCATGTTTTCATTATCCTCATCAACCATACTGCAGTACATCACGTATTGTTTCTAAAAAATAAATGTAATAAATGTGTTCGAAAAGGTAAGCTTAGGGTAACAGAATACTTGGTTAATTGAAAAGACTATGTGGAGTACAAAAGTTAGTACATACCGGTGGTACATAATATGGAAGCTTGAATGTCGTAGCACTAGTGTAGTTTTCCCCTACGACAACTGGACACGAACCTTCAACTAAATTGGAACATCCTCCATGCCCAAGTAATTCAATGTGACGTCCCAAATATATTGTACTACATTTCAGCACAATCTTTGAGGCATTTCGCACTAAAATTAATGATTGATGAATGAATCTTTAAACCTTCATAATTCATAGGAAAAATTGAATAAGGATTTTCTTACAGACTGCAAAGTCTCCTTCTACCCAGTATCGCCTTCCTCTCTTCACTGTACATGGTAGTCCATCACACTCAGATACACGAATATCATACACTTCTATGTCAAGGGCTGTGTCAATGTCAAAAAGCAATTATTGGACTTTTTACAATTTCATTTGTCATTTAATGTTTAGCTATTTATAAAAAATATACTTACGACAATTTTCGTCAAAAACAATATCTTTCAATATACTTCCAGACTCAATATTTCCAAAATGTGCACACAAAACCATCAACACAACTAAGAAATTTGCCAATGACATCTTGAATCGTAGTTCAATATGCAGATACTTCGGTAAATTCTCAATTATTCACTCACTCATACATAGCCCACGATCAAAATTACATACAACTGCAATGAGATTTTGACTGTGGATTGTGGATGGTTCTACAAGATTCTTTACTTAAGTCATGAAAACCCGGAAATGAACCTGCAGGTTTTTAAGAAAGGTTACAGACACCAAAAGATCAATCAAAACTGTGCACACAATAATTCAATACGTCATCTCGTCATAAATTCTGTCAAAACAAAATTCTGGAATTCTTCGTGTGTGTTCATGTTTCTTCAATCGTAACACATATCATTAACATGTCATTAATTGCAGGTGGCTGTGTGAATATTACATGCTTTATGGTTGTACCTATATTGACACCATACACCTTATTGTGAAAAATTACGCTCAACAACATTATCGAGATTACATTTTCAAAGTCTGACTGAGCACGCATAAGGCATAAGCGTTTTCACGAATCCATTTGCTGAATCGGTATTTCGATTGTTTCAATGCAACACTTTGTATTTTTGGGTGCAAAATCCATAGATTTCTATGTTTTACTACGTATCAGGATAATTTATACGAGAGGTACATGATATATGACCTATTAAACACTGGTTGCTCGTTAATTACACAAATGTAGGTATTCGACAAACGTTCAACAAAACCAATTATTGCGGAGGCTTTATCCACACAAAGTTTTACATTTACATAATTTTTGCACACGCAGTGCAGAATTCGTCGCACAGAATGCTTACCAAACAATTTCTCGTCTACCCCACCAAAGCGAATAATGGCAAGGTCGTAATTTGTTTGATGGAAACTGCTACACCGACTTGCTATAGTTCAAGGTAGTTTTGTGCCTTAACCTTAAGACGAAACGTTTCAAACAATATGACTTTAAGAGACCAATTTGTCTCATGTCTACCTGTATTACAATTTGTGAGCTTTGAGCTTAAAACTTTAGCCTAGCTGTTCAGATGAATGATTGAAAAACAAATTGAATGGATGATAGGTCTCCTTTTGACAATTTATTACTTATATCAAAGTGAACACGAAAATTCCTTTATTTTTCCTCGTCAAGTCAATTTGAATATCCTCGCTGAGAAAGTTGGCCACATTGTTTCTCTTCAAAACTTCCACAGAGCCTTTTGTCCGATTTTGATCAGTTTTCAAGTATAACTGAAGACCATTCAACAAATCAGTCCTGGAGGGTACAAGTCTCCACGGAAGAAAATACTTGGATTCGACGACAATCCTACCGTCCTTTGTCACCCCTTTTATGTGCATAACGCCCCGACATTTCACTTGGTACTCTCGGAAATCGCAGCGAGACGTTTCTTGCGTTTCCGGTGGGGGATAGTCAAATCGTGTGAGATCTGATAAAGTGCAAAACATCCCTACCTGAAAATACGCATACAGGCAGACTATTTCAATTTACCAATCCAATATACTTGAAGACCCAATTTTTTATAATTTATTCGCACCCAATCCATCTAATTTTTAATTAAGATTTATTCCTACCTCAGCAATAACTTTCAAGGCGTACAAAAATAACGCCCAGCGCTCAAAAGAATGAATCTTGTCATGTTCAACTGGAAAGCAGCCCATGGACCAAGTATGTTCTCTTGTAATATATTCCAACTTTGAACAGTCAAATGCCTGAAATTAAGGAATGAACTTTCCCTTAATATATCATCACATACCTAACTACACATACAGTATTTGTTTATTGAAATATTTAGAGGGACGCACTGTTGAATTACAGCAACTTGGTGGATAAATGTTTTGCCCAAATTTTTCCCATGACTCAGGAAATTCTACACCACAACACTGGCGCTACATTGGCATTTAAAAACAATTAGATGATTAATTACGATAACTATTATGACAATCAAAATAAATTGATTTCTGGCTTCTGTGACGTACGTGGAATTGAGTTTCATCTAGAATCGGTACGACGTAAAAGGGCGGAGTACTTTGAACTAAACGAATGCAAATGAATTAGAACTAAAATGATAACTTAACTTAAGTGTGGTTAAAGTGATAATTTTCAACTTTAGTACTCAGGGTCTGGCTCATTTCCTTAATCAAAGCTTGATCAAAGTAATTGTATTGAAAGCTTATTGGGATCTGCTGGAAAATGCTGACAAAGAAGCAAAAAAATGATGGGAGAAGTAGCTGTGGATAAAGTGAAAGATTTCATTATTTTCTCATTGCCCCAAAATGTTTTCAATATTCTTATTGAAACGATTTAAACACACCAAAACCTGCATTCCTTTCCGCCTTCGTACAGACAGCGATGTATACAAGAGCGTGGACGTGATCACATTTAAAACAGGCATGAAATTAGTAACCAAGAAAAATTTCACCATCCAAGCTAAGGAGCGTTGGCCTTGGGAAAATTCACAAAGATTTCTGTCGGCTGCCATGTAGGGTGGGTGACTAGGCCGAGTTTTGATCGCCTTTTCATTTTCATTATCCTTTGGATGAGTAAATGCTTCCAACAAAACGTAATTCACGTCCATTGACCCGATAGGCTCCAACCCTCCATAATCGTCGTTGTGAGCAAGAAGCTTTCCCCCAAGATTCGCGTATAAACATTGTATAAGTTTTTTGGGGAGAGCGGTGTTGCCGAAAAACTCCCAAAGGATTCTCCAACTGAAACTGAGGGGAAGATGACCCCCTTCCTCGACAGTGTCAAAGTATCCCACAGCTTGAAGACCTAGTACTGCTAATGTCGCTAAACATATCTGCAATAAATGACGATGATATTATGATTGTGATAGTAAATATGCAATATTTTAGATATTAAGGAGTGCAGCACACACTATTTCAATAGACAAACAACAGAGTCCTTGCACTTCCGGTCTCTTCCATTTCCTTGTATATCTTGTTATTGGATACTCCAATTGATACTCCAAAATGGGCCTTCTATCATTAAGATGTGGGCCTTGTCCTCCATTGCTTCCTAGATTCTGTGGCTGCCTTTCCCCCTCCAAAGTATTTAATGTGTCCGAGTTTAAGCCAGGAGCCGAAGCGCTTCCTGATTGTTGGGAAGTATTGGAGTCTTTGCTGTCATTTGGAAACGATGAGAGCTCAGCAGCGATATTGTTTGCATTGTTGTTGCCAGAATCTACTTGGACATTTTCAGCTATGATTGTTATGCAGGTGTTATCTTTAGGATCTTGATACATTCCGAGCTCACCACATCACTAATCTTTTAAAAAACTTGAGTGTAGAGGATTCGTAAAATTAGGCGGACTATTGACCATATTGTGGCGTTATCAAAATGAAATGTTGCTTTGAAAGGGTTATCATAAATTCTGGAGCCAAATTAATGATTTCAATGTTGACCATGACAATGCGACACGCATCCTGTGCTTCGGATTCATTCGGCCATTATGTGCTATGAATCAGGGAGTCAGGGGTGGTTTAAAGCTACAAGAGATGAATTTAATTCCTAACCAAAGTAATCTTAAAATGACTATTAAATAGTAATTACGATATGTTGAAAATATTGAAATCGTTAATTGTTGTTAATTCGTAAGAATGACTATACAAAAATGGCAGAAGGAAATTCAGAAGCTAATGTCAAACTTCATATAAATATCAAGAAAAGCTATCTTTTGCAACAATGCTATATACACCGTGACGCCATCCAGATCTTACTGTGAAAACTGATCAATATAGACGGTAGTAAATCATGCGATGCTACAGTGATTGATGAAATGAGATAAGATGATTACAAGTGACTTCCAAAGATTGAACCTGCCAGAATTTGCATTTCTGTTTCGTTGTTTCGTATGTATCTTCGTTAGATTTTCCTTAAGTAGTGCCACTTGAACCTTCAAGAGATCAACATTCATAAACTGCAAAAGTTGTGCTCAAGCACAGTATATAAATAGTAGATCTATGCGCTATGGCTCAAGTTTTCCCTGATACTCTGTGTCTGCCAAGGTTATTTTTGAATACATTCAAAGTTTTGTTGATTTCTTGTGAAATAATCTATTTGGATAATCAAATTTAATACTTGTGTTTGTTTTTGTTAGAGAATTACAAGACTGACTATTGAATTTTTTGAGTAGTCGTTGGTCCTTGGTCAATTCCTTTGAGGTGGCTTTCTTTCATCTCTCCACGTTACGTTGATTATCTAAATTACGAAAGTGAAGGTAATGTGATTCTGCGAGGAGGGAGAGAGGAAAATCTCAAGTGTTATTGATATTCGTAAATCAATTGAAACTTTCCTTGAATTCCACTTAGGTTTCTAAAAATTATGTGAATCTATTATTGTGATGCAGATGTTCCAACGGCTTGGACGACTTTTCCCTTTGCGGCGCCAGCAGCGTAACATCACTACTTCTCCAGTGAAGAGGGCTGGCGATCATCATGATGAAGGAGGTGTTCCAGGGAAGGTAATAAATTTTGTTCAGTTTATGACAAGTCTCTACTCTGGCATCAAAAATCGCCTAACAAATTATTTAGATTTTTCATTTGCACTGTTTTCTTTTCCTTTCAGAATCTCCCGTTCGACATCAGCAACCGTCGTCTATTTGCTCTCTACATGGGTTTGTATATGGGCTCAGGATTTGCAACCCCTTTCATACTTGTGCGTCATCACTTGAAGAAGAAGAGCGAAAGCTAATTGTAATCCTTTAAATCAATCAACTAATTTGTCATTTATGTTTTTGTAAAGGATACAGTTACTAATAATTTCAACTTATGCCATTTGTTGTCATTAAATAAAGCCCAACTGGTTTATAACCTTATGAAAATGAAAATGTAATGGATACGATTTTGTCAATCATGTCATTGTTAGTTTTTAGATAACAGACGCGTAAAAATTTTTATTTGTATTTTACTTTAAAACTTCATGTTACTAAAATACTTGGGTTAGATTTAGAGTAGAAGTCTTCCATACAAGCAGTATATGTGCATGGTAAAAATGCTTTTATTATGAGTACCGACAAATCGGTAGATTATAAAACAGTAAATTAGGACGATAATATACGTATCTATTCAACGTCTCGTTCCTTGTGACTGACGAATTTTCCTCACGTGACGTAATGCACATTTGGCAGCGGTGCATTTAGCAATGCGATAGTTACGCCCGATTCCACGGAAAGTACCAACTCCAAAAATGTCGACTGACACTCGCACTCTGCGACCATCCCACAATTTCTCTGGTTTTCCAAACTTGGCAGTTTCAGGTTCGAGCTCGAGCAGCTCACGAATTGGTGATTTGGGCACATTCTTACT
Source organism: Willowsia nigromaculata (assembly GCA_034700605.1). Classification (NCBI taxonomy): domain Eukaryota; kingdom Metazoa; phylum Arthropoda; class Collembola; order Entomobryomorpha; family Entomobryidae; genus Willowsia; species Willowsia nigromaculata. The sequence goes on along the minus strand of JAQIXX010000457.1, from coordinate 36,134 downwards.
AAATTCCTCTGCAAAATCATATTACAAATGGAAATTAGAACTCCAATAATATGTTGCATAACTCTCTAATCTTATATAACTTACCAATTTCTTGTCTCATAATACGATAATAAACATCCCACACGGCATCTAATGACATTCCAGAGTCCAAGAAAATGGCTCCGGCAACAGATTCAAAGACATCGCCGAGTGCTTTTGGAACCTCAATGTCCTCTGCTTCCTCACATTCCTCCTCGTCCATTAAGTAATACTGGGAAAGAAAGGATAACAAAGTTTTATAATGCAACATTAAACATACTAAAATACTATTAAAAATCATTTGCTTACATCTTGAGTCAAAGTATGGCCGTGCTGCTCTTGGAATGTAACGAATTTTTGCAGCACACCGGCTAATCCTGGTGAGCAGTGTCTAAAGTATTTGTGGAACCCGTTTTTAACTGCCAGTGAGGCAAATATCGTATTATTTACAAGGGCACTACGTAAATCGGTAAGGGATCCGGGAGAATGTTGAAGTGGATCTTCGTACAAATGTCTGGTAATAAGATAATCCAGAATGGCATCCCCCAAAAATTCCAGACGCTGGTAGCAATCGGTTAGGTTGTTTGGTGTGTAGGAAGCATGTGTGAAGGCTTGCAAGAGATAGCTCCTATCACGGAAATGATATCCAATCGACTCTTCGAATTGATTGTATCCCTAGAAGAAAGAAATCATCGTATATTATAGCTTGTTACTTGAGATATTTGCAGATAATTTAAAAACTTAGATGCAAACCTTCAAAAGAGTGTCTAACTGAGATTCACAGTTGGAGTTAAATCTCAATAGAGGCGAGTTGGGTGGCTGCAGATTCTCAAAAAGAATGTAATCTTTTGATGATGGCAGTTCCATGTAGAATACAGGCTGAGTTCGAGATTCTGATTTATTTTCTTCCGACTTCACTTTTTCGATTTCTTCTAAGCTAACTAGGTGAGAAGGTAAGACGCGGATTCCAAGCCATGACATGAAAAGTAGAGCCCCTAAAGGTCCCATAGACGTAAGATAGGCCCCTATCAGAGCTTCCACACAATCAGCAATAGACTTATCCGGGATGGACTGCTGCGTGACCAAATTGTATGGGATTACTTCCTTGTTGCCAGTTGGAGTGAGAACTTCTGGTTCCACTGGTTTCCAATACTTTGATTGCTGAAATGGAACAATATATAATTCAAAAAGCCGTCGAGTCACAGTTTCCTTTTATAGAAGTATAGAAATTGGTAAACTTACATCAATTATAGGTGCTTTATTAAATCCCTTGGTTTGAAAGGCTTTATCCAACTCCTTTGGAATATGATATCCCGGTGGAAGCCAGTTATCATGAGGTTCAAACTTGGTTGCTACCATTACACCACCCAAGCCGCGCCTTCTTCCAAGTCTGTACAAATGGACATTACTCACTTGCTTGGATCTCAAATGACTCAGCTTGCCTTCGTGAATGTTTTCAAACGTGCAAAATAAATAGGAGGTTATTGCATATTTTAAAAAGGAATCTCCAATCGTTTCTAGTCGTTCCAGGTTGAGACCATCGTTTGCATTGGACATCGTGAGTGCTTGCAAAATCTGACATGGACTTGGTCCTACATGCTTGTTAAGGGAGGGTTGATAATCAAAGCTAAAACTTTTGTCATTGTCTTTTAGGGACACGGTGCGATTACGTCTGGCTTTGTATTCACTGGATTCACTGAAAGACTTTGGAGGTCGTCCAGAAGACAACTGTTTGAAAATAGCTTCATAATCTGACTGTGGTTTGGCAGTTGCAGTGTTTTCTTCATCATTCCGTTTGGTTCGTCGAGCATCCAACTAAACAACAAAATTAATGTAGGAAGAATTGTTTCGAATTTTAATTTTGCTTATTTTTTTTACAGTTTATTACAACGTGTAGTGCTAAAAACTTACAGATTTAACAGAGTCCCATTCAATCACGTTCTCAATCTTCTTCATTTCTTCCTCCAATCTTTCTTCAAACGCTTGTCGAAGCAAGTCTTCTTTTAAGCATGAACTTAACACGAGTTTGTGTTCATCATCTTCAGTTCCATTAACAGACTCGTTGTCTGCATCTTCAAAGTCATCCATTTGCCACCACATATCTTCGCTTGCTTGCCATTCATCTCGTACTCGCCTGTCAAACGCTGTTCCTAACTTGCGCTTGTCCAAAGCTTCAGCAGTATTCCCATTGTGAAACTGAATTTTAAAGTTGTTCTCCTCGTCCAAGAATGATTCGTCAGAGCCACTCATATCAGACGTAACAGATAGATTGTCACCGTCTGCATCTTTATCGTCAAGATCTTCAATAGGTACAAAAGCATCTTGATCCCATACTTCTCCCCAGTGAGTGGGACTGCCGTAGAGAGCTCGGTGAACACGATGATTGAACAAACGAGAACGACCACCCCACGTCCAGTTTTTATCGAGCATCATCAAGTTGGATGGAAGAGCGACCGTTGGGTCCATCAACTCATCTTCGTCTTCATCATAGTCTGGCTCGTTTGCTAATGTCTCCTGAGCCATTTCATTAGACCAGGTACCGATTTCCAGGGTAAGTGGTTTGCACTTTTTCATTTCTTCACTTAGGATTTCGTTGGCAGATTTCCTGTTTAAAACAAAAACATAAAAATACTTCTTTTTTCAATTTGATACTTTTATCAAACAAGTAAAGTTCAGTTATTTGTACGTACCCTAAAAGCTTTTCATTCATTAACAGTGATTCTGCCAGGGACATGTTCGCACTTGGTGCTTCTTTAGCTGCTTTTGCGAATCCTGTTAGTTCTTCCTCTTCTTCCTTCTCTCCACCATTTTCTTTAGCTCCTGAATTCTCCTCTCCCGACTTCTCCCCTTTCCCATTACATTTGCTGTCTTGTGAACCCTTTCCTTTGCATTTCTTCTTTTTCCCTTCGTTCTCCTTTTTCTCCTCTTCCACTGCTGGCAAATTAGCAGACGCTGCTACTACATCACTTAGCGTCCATCCAAAGCTGAGAGCTCCCCATTTGAAATCCATTGGGAGAACTGGTTTGCCTAAGCCATGTACCTGGCTGGCCACTGTAATCCTAATATTATTTGCTAAAAGAATACAGTTCATCCTGTACAAAATGCAAGGTAGACACACAGCTTGCCTCCAGAGAGACGCAGTAAATGGATGAATCGCGCACAGCTCAGGTACCAAAATTTGTTTTTGTTCCAGGTTCTCTCGTTTTGCTTTCTTTGTGCTTTCACTACTTGTTGGTAACGCCATACCCTTCCTGTTCACATAGCGTGGAGTCAAAAAGTTGAGCCTTGCGGAAGTATGGTCCACGTCTAACAAAGGTTGGGTCGCACTTTGAATCGCAATGGTATACTTTTTGTTGTAGTACTCTTCGAACGTTTTGAATTCACAACCTGGAAACTGGGAGCGGGGAGTGAGGTTTTCACAAATCTCTGCCACGTAAAAGTACTGGGGCACGTCATGATTTCTGTACCAAGGCATCACAACAGCGTCCATGTAGTCCTCAGGTCTGAACACATATTCCTTCCGTTCCTCATCCGTTTTCTGCTTGGGTCTGAGTGTATCCTTTTCGTGCCAAATTAAATCTACAAAATTCCAGTCAATTTGAACCGTTTCTACCATTTCCGAATATTTTATCTTCTTTAAAGGAACCACATAATACGAATTTTCAGATAGTGTTGGGTCAAACAGCGTCAAATATTTATCGAGTCGTAATACGCTGGTGAAGGTATAATGATGGAATGCGGATACTTTCTCAACGTTTTCATCGCTTAACTCCAGAATAGATTCTTGATTGACGACTTGAACCAACTGAACTTGGACCTCTCCACACCTCGTATAAATTGGAAATGGTGGCAAGGGAGGAATTGGCTTGGACAACACAATGCCAAAACATTGGGAGGCGTTCTCAGGTGGATGAAGTTTTCTTCCTCTTGTGTTCTGCTCATCAGGAAGTGGACAACTGAGTATCATTCTAATCCAGTAGAGATACGCTTTGGTTTTTGGCTTTGGAAGACATTGGACCAACTCTGGGGCAAGTCGCTTGTTGTAATATTGACGTCTTTTGGTGCTGCCAGGGCGGAATTCCCCACAGTCATCGTCAACAGAGTCATCCCCATCGTACAAATCAGGTTCTTGTCGCACACTTTCTTTCCCGATAGGCATAAGAGAATCATCCAGCTCCCCGTTCGAGTGGAGTATCACAACAGTTTGCAGCGCGACAGCTTGTTTGGCCAAAGAGACGGAAGGCATGGGTACTCCTTTGATGGTCCACTTGACTGGAGAATTGATGGGCAGACGAAGGCAGCAGGAATGTCTATTATTATTGGATCTCATTGACCATAAAGGTACCAATCTCGTAAATGTATCTGAGGGTAAGCGTGCACAATATCTGTTCACAATCGCAATTGCGTTTGAGAGTTTAGCGGACTTGAATTTTGGAAACAGCGAGTCCCAGTCTTGCTCTGAGGGATTTTGATGTGGCCTCGGGATAACACTTCGAGAAAGTAGGCATTCTTCAACCACCTTGTATGTGGACAGTTGCCGGAGGGAATGAGTGAGACAGTCCTTGGTTGAGAATGCATAGTACTCCGCGTCAAATCCTTGAGCTCGCCCCTTTGAGAATAAATAGGAACGGAAGGATTTTGCTAGATCAAATCTAATCACGAGATTCGCCTTTGGAAGTTCAATGCCCTCCTCAAGAAGGGAGGTTCCAATGAGAACGTTGGCTTCACGGTAACGAAATTTTTTGAGACACTCTTCTCGCCGCTTGTGTTCCATTTCTGCTTCTCTTGAATCCTTGGCGTACTCAGGATTGGGATCTATTGCGATTGTAGGATTCAGACCGAGGAGCTTGGAGTCTGCAAAGGAGGCTTCTTTCAGATAGTGAAATAGTATTCGAGCATCAAATCTATTCTCGACAAATATAATTCCACAGAGAGAGGTTTCATCAATTCGCTGGAAAACCTTCGACTTTTTGGAAAACCGGCCCCTGTGACCAGCAGATTTTCGTCTTGAATGAGGCTTCTTTTGTTCCGGAGGGTTTGTTTCTTCTTTGACCTCTTCAACCTTATCTTTCTCTAGTTTATCGCCATTTTGAGATGGCTCTTTCATGTTTTCGCCTATATTATCTTTCATTTCCTCCTCCACCTTCTCACCATTCTTCTGCTTTGTTTCATCTTCGATTTTCATACCAACTTTCTCGTTGACTTGATTTTCCGCCTTTATGCCAGTCTTTTCTTTCCCTTCATCTTCAACAACGTTATTGCCAATTTTGTCATTTATTTCATTTTCCAACGTTTTTCCAATCTTTATCTTCAATTCTTCATTATGAAATCCGTTTTCTACTATCTGCTTCATAGGCTGTTCTTTGGCAATTCCATCAACAGCGATAGCTGCAGAAGGAACGTCATTTTCTTTGCAGTCTTCCGGTTTAATGTCGATGTCATCCTTATTCTCACCATTTGGGAGTTCCTGAATCTCCTCATTCGACTTTTTGCCCTTGTCAAATCTCTTCCGACCACCTTTGCCCTTTTTACCTTTATTTTCAAACTTGACATTCTTCTTTTGTTTTCCACCTTTCCCTTTTTGCTCAGCAGATAAATCGTCCTGGTCAAAGCTTTCTCCTTCTTCATCTTCATCAATCTTTATTTCTTCTTGTCTCTTTTTTATTGGTTCTATTGGATGTGTCAGATCAAATCTTCTCAGAATATCAAGAACCGCTCGTAATTTTGGGGTCGAAAATTTTTCCAGTACTTGGATGGGCTCATATTTTTTGAACTCGGTGTGCATTGTCTTTTGTACTATTGTGAATCTGGTGTGAAGGATTCCCAAAAGGAGATAGTGCCTTTCGTATGGAGTTCGAACTTTTAGTTTTTCAACAGTATGAATCAATAGAATTAAAGATCTACAGGCACACCAAGGCCCAAAGGTTTCCAAAACTTGGAGAAATTGCTCTAGAACTTGGAGTGGTTCTGTTTTGGGGTGTGGAATTTTCCTCAGCTCCTCAACTAATGAGTCGGATTCCTCATTGTCTTCGATGCTAGCGGAAGATACACCGTTGTCAAAACCGTACGCAGCAAGAGCATCAAAAGTGTGTCGAGTTAGAAAACTTTTTACAGGCTCCAAAATTTCTTTTACACGTGTACTTAAGCGTTGTGCTACATCCTCCAAGTATGAAGGAGTGAACTGAACAATCCTTTCTTTTGGTGACGTAGAATATCTAATGGAAAGTACAAAAAGAAAAATCTAAAAACATTTACCCTATCATTTTTCAAAAATGCTTTAGGTGGATATCAACAAGTAACACGCACCTGAGTAAGGCTACCACGTCACTGGTCGTATCAACTTTGGCACGACATAACGTTTCAAGTCTTTTGAAAGTTTCCTCCATTCTCCAAAACCCGTCAGATTCATTTCCATAAAAATGCAAGAGGGACACTGTTAGAAAAACGGTTCTGATGGAGCGTGTTTCCCCCCTTCGTTTATTGCAAACTCTATAGAATCAGATTCCAGAATTTATTGACATTTTAGTTTACATCATTTGACTTGATAATACTATTTAATTTGGGTACCTAATGATGCTGAGGATTTCCAGCAACTCCTTCCTGAGGGAAGCATCTCTGAGAGCGTCATGCACATTATCTATCACAATTAAGTTAACCCTGTCAAGAAACGCTGCATTCGAAATCGTCCGGCTCAAGTCCAGAAACTTTGATCCATCACAAATAAGTACAGAGGAATCAATGAAGTTGCTATTTTTGGCATCATTGGTATTGGCAGTCACTCTTGACGTTGGGATACTTGTTAGACTTTCAAAAGGTAAATGACAAACAGGAATTGGATTGCCACATGGAATTTTAGAATTTCCATCGGCACCAGAGAACATTTTCCCTCCATCTTTCTTTCTTCTCCGTTTATTGCTAGTTTTGACATCTTTTTCTTCGTTAAGTGACGCTTCTGCCTCTTCAGTCTCTGATGTTTTTGTCGGATTTTGTATGAAGACGGACAATCCATCATTCCTTAAGAATAAATCAGAACAGAAATAGAAATAATCAGATAAGTCCTACATGAACAGATGTAAATTTTGGAAGGTATCCGCAAGTGCTAATGTCCTCATTCAAACTCACCTATAATAGTACTCCTTAATCAGCATAAACGCCAAAAACTGTTTCGCTGGAGGAGTCAGGCAGCATGTGATAACATCGTTGTTTTTTGCTATTTCCAAAATCTCCACAGGATACTCCTGCGGAGTGAAGAACTCGGAGTGGACATCAATATTTAGAAAACTCATAATGACGGCACCACGTCGATAAGTCCAAAAAGGAAACTCTAACCACTAAACCTCTAAATCTCAAACGATGAACGACAAACGATGCAAATATCACAATAAAATGAACAACGTAAAGCTTCCAGCTTCCAGCAAAATCGTTGACAATTGTACAATCAATGCCTGATTGATGATCAACAATGAACACGTCTCATGTTCCTCCACTTGAGAGAAGGCACAAAAGAGCCCCGTGTATTTATGCACAAGTGTATACTTTAATTGACATTTTAAATGACATGACTAGATTTTTAAGTTCGCTGGACACAGCAAACGTATAATATACTGGAATTGTAAGGATTAGCACAGAGATTACCGATCAATTATTGCTTTTCAAAATTGAAAACGATGAGATTTGTGTATGTAAACATGCTTTGTCCAAAGGCAAGTGTTTTTGAGCTTTATACTCTTACATGCATTGCTGCAACCACAAGCAAATGCTTTACCACATGATTTGTGCATCTCACTCATGTATGTGCACTGCTCACAGAGGGGAAGCCTCACTACTTGTCTTGACTGTGTTTTGTCCGGGCGGTTGTTCGGAGGAAGGTGAAGGAGCTCTTTGCTTTAATAACATAGCAGCAGTTCAAAAAGGCGAAAAAAATTGCATCCTCTTCTGCTTTCCTTGGAATTGGAACACGCGGCATATGAGTCTCTGTATTCGCCCCTGTTTATTGACATCCTACGCATTATTGTGTTTTTATGGGCAACAACAATGCTTCCGATGGACATTCCAGAGGTTGGAACACAGTGTATTCAAAACACGATGAGATTTTAGGAAAACGAAGTTTTCAATGAAATTATAGACAAAGTATATGAGTCTCTTTTAACTTGGTACAGCCCCAGTGAAGGTTGGCGTTGCTTGCATGAAAATGTTCGTTCCATCATTTGCACTTGCATCGTATAATCCTATTCACGTCTACTTTTGCAAAGGCACGGCACAGTTCACTTATCATAATCCCAAAAAGCAACTAGGTAATCTAATTGCATATTTAGTATTTACAGATAAGCTACAGTCATTATGATACAGTGAGACTGGTTAGAGAAAGTCGTACGTACTCGTGCAAAGATGAAATGAAAACTATAAAATTCATTGAATTATGCATTATTTGTTAAACTTTTCATTCGATTTGTAATAAATATCGGTGTTTATTAGTTGCAGAATCCCAAGCCGAGTTTAATAACGAATTACATTTTTTTACATTTGTAAAATTTGCAGGCATTTCGCTGCACGTTAACATGTCCGCATATCTTCTGCAGCGTCGTTTGTCTTTGTTGCTTGCAAGCGCAGCGAATCGAAACGGAGCGAGAGAAGCTCACTCTCTTCAAGGTGGCTATCAAACTAACAGCATTCAGAAGGAAGCCAACTTCAAATGAGGCTTTGGCTTCTACCCAGCAGAATCTCTTCGACTGCTTATCCCTTTCTTCTTTTCTCCTCGTATTACCAGCCCACATCAAAGTGCTTCAGCAGAGATTTGGGGACAGTAAACAACAACCTCTCCCAACAGTCGGTCAATCAAAAAGATCAACAGCACACTATCCATCTCATCATCTTCATCAATTAAGTTGCCCATATCTTCAGATTTAACCAGGTAGGTGAAACACTCACATTCATTCCAATTAACAGTTAAAAATCTCTGATTCTGCATGCACACACATGCTTTTCTCTTCATCACCTTTCCATCAAATTAGCCACATGTTCAGTTCCTTCTCATGCCCCGTTCCCTATCTACCTCCTCCTCTCCTACCTCTACTCCTCACAACAACCTTATTTTATGCCATTCAACCTCCTCACTCTTCTTCACACACAAGCTTGGTTACAAAATTCAACTTCCTTTTTCGAGGGCACGCACACGCTTTAGCAGTTTCATAGTTTGTTGTGCACACACGCACTTACTCAACCTTCTCCCTACAGCTTGTAGATCTCTAGGTATCCGTCATCCCACACGTCCTACTAGAAATTCTCCTAAAGCATAATAGAATGCACACATACAACAATCATCATCACATCCCGTTCAATATACCCACATTATTATTGAAAGGAGTAAGTTTTTCCGCAGGAGAAACATAGGAATAAGAGCAGTAAAGCATAATAAGAGGAGACAAGTGGAAAGAAGTAAGTGCATAAACTAAAAAGGGAAGTAGTAAACTTGCTTTATGGAAAATAATGTGTTTTTCCTCCTCCTGTCCGTCGGTACTATTGGCACTCTTGTTGGTAGTTTTATCGTGTGCTTTAGGGGTAATAGAGGTGGTGTGTGGTACTACACACAATCATCTAAAAAAATGATATAACATTTTATAACTGCTCTGCTTGGTGCTGCTTCGCTTTTGCCGAAGATGATGAAGGCTTCTTTTTCCCAGAGACATTATCAAGTAGAGAGATAGAAAAAACCAAACAAAACTGATGCATTTTTGCTAGCTGGTTTTCTCTCCTCTCAGAGCTCTCCCCCTCGTTTTCATTCTACTTTACTTTTTTGTCATCATCATTGTCCTAATATATTCCTAAGCATGACCGGCGGTACTAGTGGTAAGTATCTGTTGTTATGTTGAATCGTTGGCCATCAGCACTACTTGGTTTAACATATTAATGGAAAATGCATAAAAATGTCATACAACAGAGAAACACCATTGTATGAGCAGCAGCGCATCTATCACAACTAATCAGCATTGCTAACAACACCATGTGCAATAGGGAAAATATAGAGAATCGATTTAATATGAAACTTTAAATTATTAAATTTTCTATATGGTTATTTATTATTATGCGTGAGGGAGAGGATATAGGACAGTTTTTTGAAAGTCTACTGTGTGAAGATAATTAGGTGGGTTAGATATAGGGTTTGAGATTGCTTGTTCGTCTTGGATGTGGGGCTTTGACAAAATGGTTTGCTTTTTGGGGCACTGATTTTATGGGAAAGATTTATTGATTGAATCTCTAAGAAATCATGTTTTGGTACCAGTGTCGCTACTGCAAAGTGAACTTTGACCAGTGGGAGAAGCTCGTCATTCACAGAAAGGATGAGCACAGGCAGGAGTTTGAGGCTCTGAAACGGAGATCAGCGCTTCTTCTCAGGAGACAAGAGGAGGCGGACACTGCTAGAAATCGTTTGGAAAGTTGGTAAGATTCCTGGTCCACGATGAAACTTTTGTTTAACATTAGTAAGATTACTGTTAAAAACTTTTATAAACTCTGTGTACGCAGTGGGAACACCAATGCTATCATTGTCGTGAAAACGTCATCACCCATCAAGATGAAACCAACCGCTTCAAGTACCTCTCCATCCAGGATGTCGTCGTCTGTGACAAGTCCACCAAGGCGAAACCAGCATTCAGCCTCGAAGGAGCTGGACGCGAAAGATTTGGAAAATCAAGAAATATCATTGTGTATTCCATCTTCCTCATTAAACCTAAGATCTTCCGCGACTTCATCCTCCTCATTCAATAGATCTTCAACACCTCCCTATTCTTTCCCCACCCCTTCATCATCCCCGTGTGTAAATGGTTACAACACTCCTCACAATCGCAGCAAATTTAGCTGTAACGGAAGCAATAGCCGTTTGACCACCTCGACGTCTTCCTTTCTAACTCCACCAGGAACTCCGTCACGAGTACTATCTTCGTCCTCTTCTTGTCCCCTCCTTTCCGCTGAGGAGCTAGTGCTGAACATTAACTGGTCTCCTCCAGCAGATATAAGGAAAGCAGTTTACTACCATCAAATGAGTGATGATGACGAGATCGAAATCAGTGTGATACCTTCTGCCGGATCCTGCATTTCAGTTACCAAGCATTCCCCATCCAGTAGAGGCACAACACCTCCAACAAGGCCACCTCCACCACCTTACTCGAATGGAAGTTGTAGTAGTATTGAATCCTCACATAATTACTCAAACGGAGGGAATCAGCACGCACACAACCATCGACAACAGTCACAGCAGCAGCTTATTAGTAACAGCCATGTTGTGATTGAGAATTTGGAAGATGAGCTTCGTATGACATGTTCAAATGAAAGTACGATAAGCGACAGTCAAAGAGAATCAAGAAGGCAGACATCTGCAATTCCGAAGCCCTCTGCTTTACGAGGTGTGCGGAGGAAATCTCACGTGGAAATGTTGAGGAGTACTGGACAAGGCTTGAAGCGACTCCACTCACAGTTACAACGACGACAAAATCTTCAGCATAGATCAAAAGTGATGCTTGCTTCACGTTTGACATCCACAGCGTCGTCGTCCAGCGGTAACGCCCCAGCTTCAATCCGTCATGGTCATAATGATGCTGCAACAAAAAGAATACGCATCACTAAAACTAGCTCATCAATTAATGAACGTAAGGTAGGGTTACAAAGCGGAAGATTAAGACGGTCCTCCGGCGGCAATATTTCCACAAATGTTCCACGACTTACCACAAGAGCTTCTGCAAGAAGGCCCAAGTGAACGACTTATATTCTCTGTAAACCGTTTATGTGAGAACAGTCCAAAATACGATTAATCTTAAAGTATATTTTGCATTTTCATCGAAAAGGATCCTTTAATTTTAAAATCTAACGTTGAATATGAAACCCAGTGTACAAACAAAACGTAATTCGCGATCTACCAAAGGTCTAGTGTAGTGACACCTTCGAAAACATGTCTAAATAAAGCAAAACCTAGAATTTGTAAGCTCGTGCATAATAACATTTTACTGAATTTTAACAAGTTACAAAAAAAATGGACGTATACCCAATTTAGTTTTTAAGTAAGCATTTTTTATCCATCTAATGTACCCGCTAATTTTAGACTACTTTTTTTAATTTTAAATGCATACATAGCTATAAAATATGTATTTATCTTGCTTTAACTATTGAAATTTATTAAGTATTATTTTATAACTGTACTCAAACTGTGTTAATTTTTTAGTATTCTGGTTTTTAAATTTTAAAATTTAAACCTACGCAATTGTTTTCGCAATCTGTAACTTCTTTCGTCTTGTCGTCAGTAATTTATAACAAATGCGCATTTCCACGATAAGATTTTTTAGTGATAATGGGTAACCCACCTGCTTTGTTAATTATCATTGATACATGTAATATATATATACGTTATCTATGTAACAGTAACAAAACTAGTTAGCTGTATGAATAATAGCAATAGGTCTAGTTATTGTATTTTTATTGTATTTTAAAAGTACGTAGACCAGTTTTGATTTATGTATTTGCCATAATACGATAATTTTACCTAATCAGTTAACCAATTTGATTGTAAGCCTCACGAAAACATTAGATCACACAAGGTGCTCATGAATTCATTTTTCAAAACTACATGATCACATCACATTTACAAGCAAGAAATATTTGTAAGCAAACACTAATTTTATAATTCCAGCTAAATTATTGTTGTATTTGTAGAGAAATAGTGAAATTGGAGTACACGATATAGCGCTCGCGCAGGAGAGGCAATGTGAACAAGCTAAATTATAAATACATATATCTGTGACATACCAAGTTAAATTGAAGTACAACCATTATTGTGGGGTTAACATTAGCAGCATTTAACACAAATTAAAATTAAGTGGTAGTGATTAAGTTTTAAATGATTGCATAATGTATGTTGCGGGAAAGCTTCACGTTTTGTTAACAAAGAATAATTAAGACTATTTCCTGAAATTATTTTGAAAAACAAACATACTTGCCTATTTTCAAAAGATTGTATTGAAGAATTTTTAAACAATAATGTCATGCTACTTAAGTGAGAAATTAAATAAAAGTGCATTTCTGTAATGTACTTTATTCAGACAACTTCTTCTAGTTTCCAAATGATATTATTTTATTTCTGCTCCAGTTGTATGTGTACAAAATATGTGATCTATTGCATGTGACAGTGGCAGCAAAATTATTGATTGAAATGAATATTGTCATTGTCTCTACATGTTCAAGCCTAAATCTCGAAAACAAAAGCATATATAGGTTAGTCATTCAAAATGAAAACCTTATTCCTTTCGTTCATGTATTCTCCTAAATTGTTTTTTTTTCTAATTGGTGGGTTGGTTGTAACAAATAGGCCAAAATATCTCGTTACATAGATTCATCATTCGTTTGCCAGTCAACTGCAAAATTATCTTAACTGATTCTCGTGCCCCATTTATTTTTCTCTGTTCATGACATGCCAAATACTTTCCACCTCGTTGCACAATCCAGGGTCTCTAGCCCAAAAAAACAACAACTATACCTTTTGTTTAATCTTACATACATATAACCTTAATCCTTTTCTCTAGAATACTGGATTACGTGCTCCGTATCATAACTTCAAACAAAAAAGAAATTAGATTAGACAGAGTGCTTACAATTAATGGTTTCATAAGCAATAAAACACAATCCAATGAAAACTAAAATAACGCTTCTCATATACAACGCATTTTGTGTTTTTACCCTTTGTGTCCATGCATTCGTTTTATATCTCCCCATCCACTTCTCCATTCTTCAACTTCCACTTGCCTGCTCTATCGCACCATCATCTTCATCTTGTTTTTCCACTTTCTCTGTCTCATCCAAAGCACTACTTTCCTCGTCTCGCATTTTTCACAAAATATCATATCACACCAGCCATTCATTCCAGGAATTCATTTAGCAGCGGTAGTTAGTTTATAGCAATTGCAAAATACACAAAATCTTCAACAACTACTGAAATACATCATATTATGAATAACTAATGAGGTGAAAGTAAACTCGGTCGACCTCTCCTCTTTCTCTTATCATCCTTTATGTTTGTTTTTATCCGGTTACATTCCGTATTCTACTGAAGCGTAGAACCAAACATTAGCATGTCGAGTCATGTCAGCCGAGGTGATGTGAATATCCGGCGTAAGATTGCTTTCACTTCGTTGCCTCTGGTAAAACATAAAAGCATAATATCATACCATGCCAGAACCCAAATGTGCCTATTCAAAAACACCTTGTCTCTTCCTCCGTACGCTAATGGTAAATGTTTATATTTACATTCCGATATTTATAAAAAAAGCGACATGCCTTAAAAGATAGAATGGAGGAAAATCCCCGACAAAAAAGAGCAAATAAAAGCTCAAGGAAATAGGGTGCAATATCAATATTATGAAAGTCTACTGCCAGTTACCCGTCTCGAGTACACTCTTTGTGATGTTGTTTTTATCCTGACGTGGAAATTCTTACAAATGTCCCTGATACGCAAATGTTTTTGACGATTATTAACCTCAAAATCCCTGATTTTTTCTTCGTAATCCCTGAAAATGGATTTTTGGGAGCCTGAAATCCCTGCTACTTCGTAGCCGAGTAGCGCAAGAATTTCCACATCCGTTTTTATCATCGACGAAGAAAGATCTCTGGGATGTGATATGCTTTCTCTTTCTTTCTCTCAAAATCCTACTTCATAGTTGCCATTTTATATTCTACTTCTGCTACTTACTACTAGGTATATATAGTCTTGTTGAATGAAGAAATTCGACAAAATACAAATAAGCTTGACCCAGATAATTTGTTGTTTTCATAGTAGATGTGTTTCGTTCTTCTTGTTCAACAATTCCAACAACAGGAAAAAACTAATAAAATCCTATACACTTGCGTAGTAGTACATACTTGTAATTTATAATGTTAGAAAACTTATGTACTACAAAAAATAACATAATATTTACTTTCCATTATCATCCGCCCTACTTAGATACTTATAATGAAACTGAAACAGCATATTAAAGTTTTAATGCAAATGGCTCTGATTAGGAGGGTGAATAAGATTTTCATGGTTTTAGTCAAAGCAAAAGTTAAATTGAAAGCAGTGAAAGGGGATCAACAAGAGATTTGACTTTAAGCCTGAATCTTTAATTCGGTTTTTGTAAAATAAAAAGCTGTTTAGAAATGTGCCTGTGCCTAGTCACTAGTCTTCATTCAAGTAGATATTCTTTGATCTTGTTTCATACGCAGCTCATGAAATATGAAATAGGTTAGGCAATTTGGAGAGGAAGTGGTTGCTGGTGTGTTGAATAGTCTACGCAGATTGGCTACAACAGGATTCACATTTCAGTAGATGAAAACGCGTTATCCCAGCGGATAATTTCGGGCAAGCTGTCAATCATATCATAAGTTAAAAAGCTTTTAGTTTTGTACGATATACAGCTTTTGATTCGTTGTAATTCAGTAGGTTTTTCTGTTTGAGCAGATGTTACCGAAAGCTTCATGCTTATTTTACCAATTTCTTGAGCATTTAAACAGAAGTTGAGAAAAAAACCGAAATGGTACAGATATAGATACTAGATACAGATAAGGCGATATAGTGAAAAGATCAACTATTTTGATAAAGTAACACCTGCTATCACACCAAAGCATCGTCCCAGAGACTTCGTTTATGTTTACATTTACACACTGAGTCCAGAGACCGTCACGAAACCCAATTAAGGAAATGCATTTTTTGTAATACTTCGTATTTCTCTCCTTTCACTTTCTTTTGACAGACTTGTGACGATCCATGGTTAGTTGTGGCTATGCTCTGATGAGGTTGTTGGCCCCTTCAGGCACTAACCTAAGCATGTCATGCTTTTAAATGCCTTTTAGTCCAAAGAGAGAAAAGTAATTTCTACCAGCTAAAAATACTTTTCTCATTTATTCATTCATTTTTTATTTGCTTCTCGTCCCTGGCTATAGCCGAAAAAAGTAAACAACGAAATAACATGATCAAAAATGTGTATTCCAGCAGCACAAAAAAACTCCTTCCCTTGTGAAATCGGTTTTATAACTGGCACTGCGTTTGGAAACATGCTAAACTTTTTTATTTGAAAAGCAATGTGTAAATTTTTATGCAAAATCATTGTGAAAGGTTTTATTCCAAAAATTCAGCCACACTCTGTGGTGTAACCACATCAGTATTATACGGGAACCCAATTAGGATTGTGGTAGAAGCATGGTGAGATTGAACGGATGATGATGTGACTATAATATTTGACAAAGGCAACTTGTCAACGAGGACTGGAAACTGGTAGATAACAAACTAAAGGGAGAAAAAGAGATTGTTAGGGAACAGAGCAACTGAAACTTTCACAGAAACAAAACCACAACCGCACACGACAAAAAGCAACATTGCATTTCTACCCCTTTCATTGTTTCTTTTATTTTCGCTTTCTCTCTCTCTCTATCTGTGTGTTGTGCATGTTTCTCCAAACACTTGGCCCCTTTCTGAATGACATCTGGGGAGACATTTTTACCATGTTCTGGTATGATTAAATGCATAATGTTATCATGTCATGTCATTCATTTATATGATATATTTATATTCAATGATAGAAGAAAATTGAGAACGGAGAAGATAAAACGACAAAAGATACACCCTCTGTAATCCTTCTGTCAAAAGCCCTCGTTTTCTTCCTCTCGGCTTGCCCTCTTTCTATGCAAATAAAAGCAAAGAAAAAAAGTCATTTCTCTTGTCGTTTTTTTTTCTTCTCCAAAAGCTGGGTCAAACAAGTATTTCCCATTTGTTTCTTTTTTATACTTAACATGATCTCATTTCGTTTAGTCAACTAGCTCATAAGGAATAACGTTTCCGGCGATGATAATGAAAACTAGAGAACATGATAGGGCTAGTCACACGAAACAAAAAGTAGTCCTATTTTTGTGTCACAGACTGGTGAAAGCCGGTTGGGAGATAAAAGAAGCAGAACGGATTACATGAAAATATGAACTGTCTCTGAATTTCGTGAGGAATACATCTAAGCCTATGGAGCATTCATAGCGTGCTCTTTTTGATTCTGTCATCCTTCGGGTGGGACACGCTTTTCTCCTGCAGGATTCATCGCAGGGCAAACAAGCTATATTTATTAATGTTTCCTCTTTCTCTTTCCTGTATGGCCGTCATCATCATGATCATGGTGACTAGGTATGCTCTCTTTCCCGTCCTCTTATATTACGTGTGTGCTTCTCCAATCTGTAAAATGCGACCAACCATTTACACGACGACATGTATGCATGCAGCATAAAAAGCCTAACTTTCTCTCTGGTTGTCCTTCGGTCCCTGCCATTTTCAGTGGAATTACCTCAGGACTCGGATATACCCTCTTTCTCTGCACCATTTCACTTGTTCAATTTTCAAGCAAGGTTACTTTAGGCTTTTTTAATGCTATGATGTGGTGTGGTCTGCTCTGATTCTGGTTACTTGTGTATCCGCAGCCCTGGAGAACTATCTACACTATCTTATGTATAAAGTGATAGGAAAAAGTGATACGGTCCCATCATCAAAATTTTTTCATCGTTTGCTGCTATTAGCCTGGAAGTGAGCCTTATATTATGGAATCAGAATCGACGACTAGCAAGAGAAGCCATGTAAAATATTAAATATGTATGAAAGTGCGAACGTCCGATTCCTACTACCATCTCTCTGCTCTGCCCCTGTCGACATCGACTAACATCCACATCCATCGACTATTCGTAATGCTTACTTTATAGGCACCACCAATACGCCCGGAAGAAGAAGAGAAAACAAGCAGTCTGGCTCTTCATCTCGATTCTTGTGCAAGTGAGATTGTGGTTTTTAGGGTTTCGTTAGACGGAGTATGTTGAGCATTGTGTGGTAACATTGTAGCTGCATCTCGCACAAAGACTTTTGGAAAAGGGAACGCAACATTTTCTCATGCTACTCCTCTGTTGGTCTTTACGGTGGTTCTGTAAAGGTATTGCCTATTTTGGAAAGCCTGGTTTGAAGAAGAAAAGCGCATTGTGTGGTGCATAGAAAATCCCTTTTCTGTTGTTGACTATTATTTCCAAGTGCTCACCGTATGCAATATGCATGTCCTCTTCAGAATTTCAACAGCTTGTGAATACAGCTGCTGTTGCTGCTAAGTGTACTGCTGCAGGGGGATTTTTATGTCTGTCTGATGATGTAATTGTATACAGCTGCCTAAATGCAAGTCTGTCTACATTTTTTAGTAGATGCACCAAAAAGTACCCCCATTTCAACTCAAGTGAAACTCATCCCTTTGTTGGCCTTTTATAGCCTGAGA
Organism: Willowsia nigromaculata; assembly: GCA_034700605.1. Classification (NCBI taxonomy): domain Eukaryota; kingdom Metazoa; phylum Arthropoda; class Collembola; order Entomobryomorpha; family Entomobryidae; genus Willowsia; species Willowsia nigromaculata. Next base: position 17,814 of record JAQIXX010000457.1, on the reverse strand, counting down.
TTCCAATCTGCTGCCACTCCTGACATTATGGCAGTACAGAAGCGGAAATGATCGCGAGAGAAAGTTTATGTGAAAGTGAGTTTGTCTTCCGAGTCGCAATAAAAAGTGAAGGACTGTCGTTTTCAAGGCAGACAGTATAATGGCGTTTCACTTGTAATTTCGATCACCGGTGTCATTTCGTCAAGTTCCACAATAGCCCTGCTAATGGCCTATACATGTTCCCCTTACTTTTCTGCTCATGGCAAGTCATAACGTGAAAGAAATAGGAACGAAAGGAATTTTTTCTTTCCAAGAGGGGAAATGAAATGAGCAGCATCACTCAGACGTCTTCCCAGTGCAGCTCGTGAGGCTCAAGTCAAACAGCTAGAACGAGCGAGGAGTGCGAGAAAGTTGCTTAAAACATAGCAGCAAATAGAGAATCAGATATCACAGGATTTTTTTTCCTGAGAATCTTTCTGAATCTGGATTACTAGGCATTCCTTTTCTTCCTACTTTCTTCTTATGGACTTGTACCTCATTTCTTGATCGTTATCCGTCTAAGCCCTAATGCGTTCCTTTTCTTTATCGTGGAATGCAACAAAAAATATCCTCAGGAATAAATTATTGTATTTCTGGTGGTAATCTAATATAACGTGAGTGAGTGACTGGTGGTGAGTGAAAGACTGTTGTTGTAACTGTCGTCGTGGTGGTATTATCGTTACGAGGACCAAGTCATGTGTGCATGCATGCACTTTAGATTTAGGTTTGCTTACACCTATCATAATATGTAATGCCCAAATATACCATTTTTTTTTCTCTTCTTCAATGTAATGTTGTACAATGCATAATATTATTATTATGTATATTGTATAATATATGTAGTGAAAGCATCACATTTGAGATTATTCTGACGAAGTTGGTGTAAAACTGGAGATTTTATATGCCACCATTACTGTTAGAGAAACGGTAACAGTGCTTACTGAACAAGTATAAGTGCTACACAAGCTTTTTCCACCAAGAACAACATACACATAGAAAAAAACTACTACAAAAAAGGGAGAAATCGATTTTCCCCCTTTAGTCAGCAGTACTACATAAATGTAAGTAGTAGTATCTGTTTGCATGCAAGAGTGTGTGTCTATCTGACTCTCGTCTTCTTTCCATCTATATTTTTGCTTACTTTACAGTTTTTGTAAGAAAAAGTGGGCTCTTGCTATCGTGATCATCACAGAAACAACATTTTGTGTCTTGGCTTTAGGCGAACAACTAAACAGTGCTCATCGTGGGAATGTGAAAGAAAATATCACCATAATAGAACACAGTGGACAAAACAAACTTTGCAATATCTGTTTCACTTGTTTCCTCTTATGTTCCTTCCTCTCAAATTGTTGTGAAAGTAGCAACAAAAGTTTATACTCCTGTACACGGTTAATATTATGCGTTTGTACTGTTGTTTATGCGTGTGCCTACGCATATTGTTACAGGGAAGGAGAATATATAGATTGCAGAGATAAAAAGTTAATTTAATTCGTAATAAACTTTAAGAGAAAGTGAAGGGAAGAAAACAAAAAGACGGATAGAGAAAAAGATGAAGAGGAGATACAGTTGAGAAAACTTGTTTAAAATGCACATCCCTGCTACTTTACGAGGATTTCTTCACCAATAAAAATTGGAGGAAAGGAAGAAGAGGGAAAAAAGTTTCATTCTTTCCGAGTAAAGTGATATATATTTTTATTTCTCTCCCATTTTCCCCCATCCGATACGGGAAGTAATACATTATCCAATCCACATATTCTTTTTCGTATTCAGGGAGAGTCTGCGGTTGCTTTTTCGCGTATTAGTTTTTGGTGTCGTTTCCAAATGTGGGAAAATATAGAGAATACGCAAGTAACCAAAAGTGAGGACGGGGATGCTGAGTGAAAGCAGACTAAGGGAAAGTGTATGAACTGAGGAGAAAACAAAAGAATAATATCTACATTGAGCTTGTAATGCTCCCAGTAATTTCCAATTTAGAGTGATGATCATGAGCGTTGAAGGGAGAGGAATGAATGTGGGGCTGAGGCTACCGACGAGAATGCTTTCATTTAATGATGAATAACGGAGATGGAAGGAAGGAATGATGCTGACTTTCGTTGTTGGCTTACGACAAAATTACCATCATCTTTGTGCTTTGTAGAGCATTCGTTACAAAGTATCATCGTCATCTCCAAAAAACAAACGGGGAAATTTCTGCTCGTTCCTGTGCTGAGATCATTATGGACGCGGAGCATTGTTTTATTAGGGAAGGAAGGAGAAGGGGAGAAAGCTAAAAATAGTAAAAGTGCTTTTTTATTGTACCTGTGCGTATGAAGTAACCAGATGCATGGAGTCACTTCTGCGGTGGCAGTTTTATGATCTTGGTCGTCGCGTGTGTGTGAAAGTTCATTTAATGTGGACTACGTGAGTAACTTAATTACACCTCTCACGACAATTCATTCATGAAGGCGGCACCTCAAAAAATCGTGCATGAGAGTTTTTCCCCTTGATTTGAGCCCACTTTACGCTAATCATGCAGTCATCCATTCCAGCAACGTTTTTCGCCCTAACTTTTGGCCTCCTTTTACATCCAATTTACACCGGAAGTCATCATGGCTCAACACAACGACATTTACAGAAGCGTTTAGAAGACGTGTTTCGGCGTTTCTCTCCTCTTGTGACGAGCCATGCAACCCTTAACTATCATGAAAACTGCATATCACCGTATGAGGAAAAATTGCGTCAGGAGATTGTGGAGGAACTCCATAAAATTGCCACAAGACATGCGACTCTAGGTCTTTTGAAGGACGTTATAAAGAAAATGGAAGAGTTTATTTCGATGAATGACAAAGAGCTGTGCAACTACCGACTCTTTCTTATGTGTGATCCTGAATTGAGAAAGTGCGTGTGTGGACCGACTCGAGCAAACGTCTCGTATGTTTGGGAGGAAGACAGGTGTCGATACGCGGAAGGATCTATGTGTCCATCCAGCTCTAAAATTGAGTGTTCACAGGACACTCGATGCATTTCCATGAGTAGTTTGGAGGAATGCACCGGTGAGCTGTGCTTCTGTCAAAAGGAGTATTACCCAACGACAACAGTTGTTCCACCAATAACGACATCTGCTACGCCACCACTGTCCGTGACAAGTGCCAATGTTCCAATGATTATACCACCTGATGAAGATGACTTTGATGATGACGAAGATAACAATATTTCCAGTGGAGATGAGAATGATACGGACAATGAGGTGATTACATCTCATCAGCATGTCAAAACTCACGGTTTGGATCCGGTGGTTGTACATCCGACAACAGAGTCGTTTGGGGAAGGCAGCTCATCTGAGGAGGAGCCAGTCATGGAGGAGATCGATGATGATGATGACGTTGGGGATGGTGAGCGAGAGCAGATAATTGTTGTAAAGCTTGGCGAGATAGAGAAGGCAGGAGAAGCTGCTGCCGCATCAGGAACAACAGTTCGACCACCGCCTCCAGGACAGGAGGAAGAGTACAGGCACGTGAGGAGCACTACAGTGCCAACCCCACTGGGCACAAGCCCGATGCCTACTCGTCGACAGGAACTGACTTCTGCCATTCGCAGGTTGGAACGTGAGGTGGAGATAACTAAAACTCTAGGTTTTGAGGATGAATGCAATTCACTCAATGAGGAGTCCAACTATGCCGAGTATCGAAGACTGGTAAATGACATGGACTGCGTCACGGGGGAAAACGATGAAGAGAACTTGATTGAGATTTTGGGGAAGCTGGAGACAATTCTAGAAGGAGGAAACATGATGTGCAATACGACCCTTCATTTGCAATGCGACAGTCAATCAAAACGCTGCAACTGTCGAACATCTTCAGAAGATTTGGATGGTTTTTATCTCCTATTCACAGCCGAAGGTAAGCAATGCGTGCTGGTGGACAACTCGAGATGTTTATCGAGAGAGTATTTGGTTTCACGGAAGTGGCCTGTGACGGAAATCCCTTGTGCGAGTGATTCCAAATGTATTGCGCAAGAGACAAAGGCTGAGTGCAAGTCCAAGATAGAGAACTGCTTTTGTAGAAAGCCCCCTACGACTCCAAAGCCGACGGACGCGAGCAAGCAGAAAAAGAAAGCGAGGAGTGGAGCAAAGACATCGTCGGCTACGAAGATAAAGCCTGGATATCCGTTAATGGGCCAGTTTAAGGGTTATTTGCAGGTTGTTGTGTTTATCGGCATGATTGTTTATCTCATGCTGCTACCTCGTTTGGTACTAGTTATTTAGAAAGATGTATTTTGATGTTATTCCTTCAAAAAAAGAGAATTTTTGTCTGACAAACAAACTGTTACTGCCATTAGATCATTATTAGTCATTATTGTACTCTTTTCTAACAACTATTGTTGGTGGTATCTAATTTTGTTCGAATGTGAATAATTTTCAAGAAGCCATGATTCCAGATCTCAAGACGAGTATTATAAAAACTTTCTTTCAAAATGCTTTCCCCTTTCAGATTTCAATACTTGCTATAATAGCAGTTGATTCTTGCTTTGTGTAAGTAAGAGTTCTAATAATTACTTATTGAAATGAGACCATGCATTGAAAATGTTCACATAAATCCGTCGCACTGCATTTGCATACCACATTGACAAAAATTAATGCTGAATAATGTTGTATTCGCTAAAATATTAACGTTACTGACTTTTTAGATATTTTGCTACCAAAAAAAGCTAGTCAAATACAATATAACGCTTTATGTATTGTATTTTACGTATGTCTAGAACTTCTCTTTAGTGAATACATTGCTATAAACAGCTATACACTCATTGCTACTAATAAATTAGCTATTCTAACTAGAAATTACTTAGAATTAGATCATTCAATTATTTTCCAATTTCTTCATCTTTCCTCCGTTTTAGCACTTTAGAATAAAATACACGCAAGCATATACATATTTCGAATTACTGCCCGAGCTGATCCTATATAATAATAAAAAGAGAAAACCATGAAATGAGTCATAAGATAGTATTTTAAAAAAGAAGAGTATTACAGAAACGCAGGATACTTGCTGATATATAGATGCTAGAAGAATGTATTCGACGCAATCCATAATATGAAAATGTATATGAAAAATGTACCTCTCTTTCACAAGATACCGTAAAAGCTAAGAATGTTTATCCTGTAATGAATGACCTTTGAAACCTATCATATGAAATTGAGTACATACTACTACTCCATACCCACATCCGATATTATACGTAACAAAAAATAGAAACATGAACATAATCATTCTTCTCTTTCGTACGCTGTGTACCATCACTTTCATATTTGACAGGTTTAAGGAGAAAGTCAAGTTCAGATTCAAGATTACAGTTTAGTGGTTTCAAGTAAGTATAATATTAAAATACATATTATATTATAAAACTCTGAAGAAAACTAAAGTGGATTTATCTGAAATCTTCAACATAATTAAAAGGATTTTAAGATGAGACGTTAAAAATATTTACTTAGATAATTCGGGTAAGAATGAATGATGCAATAATTGTGAGAATGTTCACTCAAATTTAAATTTGTGTTTACTTTAATAAAATAGTTGTGAAAAATGTCAAGTGCTCACATTTAGGAAACGGAAATTCGTGTTGGTGTTTTTCTAAGGTGGCAGAATATTTAATTTTGTTGGAAGGTTGGAAGTAAAAAATATTTTTGGTAAGGACTTTGTTGCGGGAGAATAACACAGATACCAACATTGTAAAAATATATATTATGCACTGTTAATATTTAATTGCCTTATCCCTCAAGTTTAATTGAAGGTGCTATAAATTTGCTTTAAAACAATGAGAATGAGATGCTTTATACAAAACTGAGTTGCAATTCAGGGCAATATGAGAAGATGTGAAAAATTAAAATTTGTAAAAGTCATTTTTGTATACAATAATTAAACTGCATGCTAGAGATTAAAAACAATTGGTCAATAAATAACCCAAGAAATAATGTAATGAAAATAGAAAAATGCTTCTTTTGCGAAACTAATGAAAATTTAAAATCTGATGAAGGATACAAGAAGCAACGCCAGGATAGGGATGCATTTTATGTCAATTATTTATGTAAGTAAGTAGCTGTATATTCTGTAAACTACAAAACTTTCCTTTGTTTAAACCCGTAGTCTTCTTAAATTTAGATGTAGCTATCTTAAAACTGTTAAGACGGCTGAAAATGTAAGGAGCGCTAAACGTTCAGAAAAAAGGGATTAGTTTAGAATCAATTGCTCCTTCCTTTTTCATATAGTTTACGAGGAGAATACTAGTCTTTTGATAGTAGACGGCGATCATGAAGAATCGAGTGGGATACCAAACGAAGTCCATTTAAAAATTAAAAGCCTGATTACTGCCCTTCCTTGACTAAAAAAGACTATGGGAGGCTGATGAAAGGGATCCAACCGATAATATGCAATTTTATAAGATTGGATTTACAAAAAGTGTCTTTTATTCGGAATGCGGAGTTAGCACCTTGCGTAACTTTCACCAGGAATCTAGTTTTTATTTATACCTTAGTGGTAAATTGCAATTTGATTGAAATCATGTATTCCACTTAGGATTATTGTTATTATTGTTGTATCAAAACGGTCATTATTATAGAACGAGGTAACATCCGGTCCGGGATGGTCATGATAACGTCGGTAAGTAATCATGGACGCTGTAAAACTGATAAGATGTCCAATTAAGTTTACTGCCACCTTGATCCCCTTGGATTAACGACAACCATAACACAAGTAAGAATTCGGGATTCATCGGTGTACGTAGAACAGGGGTACAATACCATAGAAGGTATAAAATATTGAAATTGTCCTACGTATATAAGTAGAAAGTTATTACAATATCCAAAAAACCTGAAAACTGTTCATGAAAACTGGACATTCTTTTCAAGCTTCATAAACTAACATGTATACATTTTACTGAAATATATGTAACAAGTTTGTATGAATAAAAACTGATAAAATGCTGTTAAAACAAGTATAAAACTCAAGGTGCCCCATTGATTCACATTTATTTTATTGGCCACCAAAATTATTGGGTCCTAACGGTCAGCATATTTGCAATTTTTACATATTTCATCGTGTCCATGAAGGTATTGCAACGGTGACAGTTTGACAATGTCGTAGGCTGCATGAATGCTCTGTGTAACATAGAACTAATCTCTGTACGAAAGATTAAGACTTGGATTAAAAATTTTAGGCTCATCTACTGAAAGGACAGATTTACTGGACAAGTTATGTCGAAGGCTCAATTCCTGCCATTCGTCTCCTCTTCAGACCCAGACCAGACTCGTGTGCTTTGCTGGATAAAAAATTGTGAAGAAGCTGAAGCATTCCTCTTGCTGCCCCAATCAATCCCATTTTCCCATTACGCTATACTTTCTATCATATCAGCAAAATATTATGCGAGAAGAGAATGTGGGAATGGCATATTGCAGCTTGCAGCTAAGCTTGATGAACACATGGGAAACCCTTTGAATCAAGTTTCTTCAGTTCCCCTTACTTTTTAGAACGATTTCGTTTGTTTTTGTGATTTCACTCGGGAAGTGTGTTGTGCGTTGTGCAGTAGTCCTCTCTAACTTTTCTGTAGAAAGCTTCAAAACTGTATCTCTCGTCCTCGTCTACAGAATCAAATTGTTTGCAAGTAATCATTTTTACTTAGGTTGATTGTAAATTTGTAATTTGTTCTGATTGATTGCTTGGTGAACTTCTGAGTGGTAAAGTTAGACTCTATAAGTTGTAGTAGGTTAGTATCATCAATTAACATCTACTCTTTTCACGTCGTCAGCTGGCTGTACTAGTAGATTGGTAAGTTAAATTGTGGATCAACTGGTCAACAGTGTTGACAGTCACTCATGAAAAAATGAAGTCTGACATGTTGATTGCGATTTCTCATCGTTGGATCTTCATGCAACGTTCTTATATTCCCAGTCACAAATACAAACTGATATTGGCCTTTTGACATTGAAGTCCGAAATTATTTTAATTTACAGCATTTGTTAAAAGTTTAAGCATAACATCATCTATTGTTTCTCATTATTATAGATCGCTACCGATAAAATGGCCGCAAAAAATGAAGAGTTCCAGAAGAAGTTCCAAGTGGAAGCTGAGAAATTTGCTGCATTGAATAAAAGTAATCCAAAGAGAATTATTTTGAAGTTATTAGTACTCGTAGCTATCTTCCATCTTTGTAGATTTAGTTATTGTTAATTTATTTGATGATTTAGTTACGCTTGACTGTTTTTTGTTTGTTTTAGAACTCAATAAGCTTGTGACTCAAAGCCAGACATTAGAAACCCAACTGAATGAAAACCAGATGGTTAAGGACGAATTAGATATAACCCGAGAAGATGCCAGGGTTTATAAACTGGTAGGACCGGTGATGGTACCACAAACTGTAGATGATGCGAAATCCAATGTTAACCGGCGTATTGAATTTATCAAAGCAGAACTGTAAGTTATTCTAAAATTCTGTAGGAGAATTTTGTACTGCTATACTGATTACGGAACAAAATATTTAATCCGGATTATCATAATTTTGAAACAGAAAAAGGAACTCTGACATGGTTGAATCAGTAACAAAGGAAGTGACTGCACAACGGGAAATATTAAGCAGTTTGGAAGCACAAGCTCGTCAAATGCAAATGGCTGCAGCTGCCGCTGGAATACCTGTTTCGTAGAAGATTTTGTTAATGTTAATTAAGTATTGGTCAAATAACTCAATAACATAAGCCTTGTATAATTAGAATAAAAGATTTAAAATAAAATCCTGAACTCGCTATGACGGGCTCTTCACAACTAATATTTTATTTCACATCTTGAAATACCTAATCCCTCCCGAATGAATATATTATGGATGCCAACTATTAGAATGAATCAATTTGAAGAGTGCAATTGTAAATTGAGGAATTTGTAATGATTTTTACTATCATAAATAAAATATGCTTTTTTGAAACTTAATCACATCATCGTTCGTGTAATGGTGTGGTCATGATATATGTACATGACTTGATTTTATTTCAAACGTTATTGATAACCATAAGACATACACAAAATGGTTTAACGACAGACAATAATGATAAACTTGTTCAAGTCAATCCAGTCGAGTCGATACAAATTAGTTTAATTCTTCAATTCCAAATTTTTTCCACATTTTATTGTTGCTATTTTGTCGCGTAGGTTGAAGTCACTCAAGTCATCATATTATTTTACCTTCTTGTTAATTACAGATAAAAGGTAAAGCGTATCAGGCATGTAGAATTGTAGAATGAATGCTAATCATTTGATTTGTAACAGGAAGGAGTCACTTGCATACCGAATCATTGACTTTTCCATAGCCAGTTATTATTAATAATTATCAATGAACGTATATTACTTAGAAAGTCATACATTTTGCGTATCTAAATTCGCGTCATTAATAGTATTATAATTCTTATAATATATAATAGTGATAATCGCTTAATAGAAGTAACCCCGTAAATTTTCCAGATGATGATTACATTTTTACATCGTAATTATAATTATTTACGCAATAGAACAAGTCTCTGGAGATACACATCTTATCTCTATCACTAAAAATCAGTCATCTTCTTCATTTAAATATTAAAACGTAATTATTTTATTTAGTTTATTTACGTGATCAATATCAATATAACAAGTATCCTATCATGGTACAGAGGCTTATTTTAATAACATTGTAATAAAAAAGATTTAAGGACATGCGTATCAGTAATAACCGAAAATTTCGACTTTTTTCCGGGCTAAGGGCTTGCATTCAAGATTTTTCCAAACAATGGAAATTGGAAACCTAACATTGAACATTTCAAAATTACTTTGCAATGTAAAGGTTTGTTGTTAACACTGTTGAGAACGCCAAACTCGCATTAGTAATGGAGCCTAACACATTTACTTAATGGCGACCCCAGTTTTTGCTAGCATGATTACTGTTGTTGTTGTGATGATAAGAACCATGACTTTGGCTTCTAAAGTGATTTGCACCTCCTCCATTGTTTCCACTGTACTGTCCATTTCTATATGGGCTCCTTCCATGACCATTCCTAGGGTAATTTGAGTTGGATGAACCATTGCTGCTGGAATGGCGAGGCCTAAATCCGCTATTTCCGTTGCTACTACCAGGCCTTTGCAAGAAGCCTCGTTTTTCTCGTGAGGAATCGTCAGCACCCCCACTCGACCAGCTTCTGGGTTCACTATTTCCTCCCAGGTTGCCGCCACTGCTTCTTCTAAAACCAGGACCATCACCAACGCCAATCATGGAGCTCCACTGTCCGATTAGCTTCTTTTTATCTTCTATTGATTGAAATCTGTTTCCTATTCCACCATCTGAGTCTCTGGGAAGGGATCGAGATCTTCTTGGTTTCTTTGTCTAACGTGAAAGAGAAATACAAGTTTTAATTAGACCCTGTCGCATAAATGTGAACTTTTATATACCTCTTAGGAGTACTTACTCTGCCTTCATCAAATTCATCGTCATATTCCTCATCGAAACTTTTAGCACTGGATCGTTTACGTTCTTCCTCCATGGATCTTGACAATACGGTTTTTTGACCATCCCATCCAACAACTAAAATACAACAGCGATAACATTGGTTTTTACTACTAAAGCATTTGGATATAAAACTTTAAAGTTAATTTTTAAAACCCAAGTCAATGGCTTACGCGAGTTCTCCTGCCTAAAGCGTGCAACATCAAATGATCCCCCATTACTTGTATTTTCATGCCTTCGGTCGACACTTGATCCCCTGATTTCTCTTTTCCTTTTCTCAACACTAGGACTTCTATCCCTACTTGGGTTACGATCTCGTCTCCGTTCTCTGTCTCTTTCTTGGCTGTGCCTTTCTTGTCTTTCCCTACTGTTTTCCCTTTCTCTTCGACTGCTCCCAGAACTATTGTGATCATTTGAATTTGAAGTAGTGCTGTGATACGTTGAGGATGATTTTTTGTCGGAAGGCTTGTTGGAGGGGGTGGCGTCTTCGCTACGCTTTCTTTTACTATTACTACTCCGTCTAGTCTCAGATGAACTGCTTGTACTTCTTGAAGAGGTTGAACTTGTAGACGATGAGGAGGAATGCCTTCTACGGTTTGTGCGGGGCTTTCTGGGCGTTGTGTCTTCATCTGATGGAGCTTTTCTTTTCATACAGTCACGTTGAGCACTACTACTGTTACTTTCCGCAGACCGTTTTGACGTGCCATTTGCATCAGTTGGTTCAGTTTTTTGTGGGCTTGCATTCAGCGACGTCCGATCCTGCGTGGCTGATGAACTTGCACTAGTACAAGGAGTGGGTTCAGCACTGACATCCGAGGAGGTCGAAGGTTTTGGACTTTTTGGTGGTGTGATAGGAACACCTTGAACATTATTTTTCCCCGGGGATTGTTTTCTACATTCAGGAGACTTCAGTCTTTTAGTATTACCATTTGATGATACTGCTGCACCACTACTACGAACATTTTCGTCTTTATCACTTTCCTCATCATCGTTATATGGGACAAGCTTGATTGTTTGATCTGACTTGAGATTTTCAGTTCCGGGAGTCGAAACTGAAGAAGACGATGAGGCAAGACTTTTACTATTATTGGTACTATTAGAGGAACTGTGGACCAACTTGGACGAGTTGGTCAATGAAGCTCCAGCTTTCAGAATAGTAATCTTTTTGGGCGTCGGAGGACGAATTCCAAATGATATCATCTTTCTTTCTAATCCACCACTTTTAAAGTTTCCATTGCCAGCTGGTGATGGACTTCCATTTGCCGAGTCAGAAGATGCAACTCTGTTGGTTGAATCATTTTCGGATTTCATAGTCGCAACCAGCTTGGAAGTAAAAGCTGTGGAAGTGGATGGGGAAGAGGTGGAGGTAGATGAAGAAATTTTCGGGATAGGGGTTGGTGCTATTTTCTTTGAAAACAAGGATGTCATTGAAGATGATGAACTTGATGAGGACGTGACTGTGCTCGTAGGGTATCCCAGATTCGTGACGTTGGTAGCATAACCAGAAGTTGCTGTAGAGGAAGCTGATGAGGAGGAGTCGGGAGATTTATTGCATCTTCTGTCCATTTCATAAATTATGACATATGCGTCGTTATTTAAGGCATTGTTTAATGTCACTTGATGAACAAAGCTGTCGTCAAATTGATAAAATTGGCCATTAGACGCCTCCGCTATCGCTGTATAATGTCCGCAGTTTGGGGATGAACCCAAATGAGTCACTAGCGCCACCAGTCGATACCGCAAATTCTGTAACACAAAACCGGGATTCATTAATTAATTAATTGACCTTTTAAATGTTTGTTAGAACTTATTCAAGTTAGATTGAGTTTTACCGAGCGACTTACAGAAAAGCCGTTTACTTGTTTAGACTTATGCATGTATTTAGACATATCCAAATATCGGTTACAATGGATTCGTTTGGCAATTTTGGTTCCATACAGAGTAAAACGCTTAAGCTGAAGACATAAAACGATTGGTGGAATTTCAAGCGAAAATTGCTTCGTCGCTTGACTTATAGTACGGCATTTCTCGCATTTGTAATCGTTGTTGTCTAGCCTGTAAAACAAAAATTAAGCAAAATATACTATGAAATGTGATACAAAGTGCATGAACTTTTAATAAATTGTTAAAACATCAAACCAAGCAATTATATAATGAACAAACACATTACATACCGCTCTTTCTTAAAATGATTGAGAATAGCATCCTCAAGGGTTGTAACATGGCGAATATCTAATTGAAGCTCGGCCGTAGGCTGGAATGTGGTTGAGACGTAGTGACATTTCAGACAAGTTACTAAGTTGAGAAAATAATTGTCAATTGTCAAAATGCTCCTTTAACAGTACGTCATAATATGTGTGCAACTCAACAAGTTAATATTCTGCGTACCTTCCGTTCTGACATATCCCCCAAATATTTGACCCAAAGGGTTTGTTTCTTTTGACCTATTATCTAACCGAAGGCAGTTGATAGCGGTTAAATAGGATCGCTCCATAGATTCAAAAAGGTATCTCAAGAATTCGTGCGCATCTTCTTGTCTCCCGTGGGAAAAATGGCGACAAATCGCTAAATTAAAAAAATTTAATCATTGTTACTATTATAAAAATTGTCATTTAAGACTGATGCATCAGAAGAAAAAACATGATTGTTTAATAATCTCTTTAAAAGCTTACATCGAAGGCGATTTATGATTTCAACCGGCCTGATCGCCGTAGGGGGTGGATTGCCTCGACCAGTCGCAGAATCCAGCGTCTTCCTCATGGCACATACAATGCAATTAACTGAAAGAAAATATTTAGCATTACTCAAGGATGTCGAATCAGTCGAATGCATGAGAAACTGTCTTGCTTTTCAATGAACGAATGTAAATGAGCAATGTACCAGAATCATTGCAGTGCTTCCTATGTTCAGCATCCTGCTTCAACCAATTAATAAATGCCGGTACATGAAACACCGCTTGAAGGGATGCATTCAAGTAGCAGCTATTTCCCATATTGTAGAAACCGGCACCGACAGGCATTTTTTCCATGTATCCTGGAACAATCTTTTCTCGAGGATACAGAATCCGTTTGGGTTGCGGCAACTGATGTTGATTGTTACTTCCATTGCTAGTGTTACTAGAAGAATTAGCACAGCCTCCGTTCATTCTGGGTGAAGGAGTTGACGTTGAGGACGAGGTAGATGCATGAGGCTGAGAATGATGAGCAGGAGGATTCTCTGAAATGGACGTAGACGATTCGCCATTTTCGTTAGACAAATCCTTCATTTTTAGCTTCTTAGTTTTTCCTAGCGGTTGGGGTGAAGCAGTGTTGTTTTCTTTTCCCTTCTGATCTTGTAATATCACTTGTCTTAGTTTCTGTAAAATAGCACCAGCACCTCCACCACTACCTTCCGCTTGTTCAATTAACTTTTCCGTTTCCTCTTGCGATAATCCCTGCTTCAACAATCTTTTCTTCAACTTGACAAGTTTCTTTTTCAGTTTTCGACTTTCATTGAGCTTCTTCAACAATTCAAAGGAATTTTCACCCAGTGATTCAACTGTCTTTGATTTATCCTTCCCTTTCAGAACAGAATCTGTATGCCCGTTGGTCAAAACCCCGTTCACTCCGTTTTCCCTTTTCGGTAAAGGCCCTTTCTCCAAATTTTCGCCAACACCTTTCCTCTTGTTATTATTCTTCTGAAGCAGCCCAACTGGCTCTAGCACAGATTTCTTCTTAGAATTCTGTGCCGTAAGTTTGGAGACAGCGACAGAAGATGAATTCAAGCACTCAATATCTTCAGGAACTGTGGCGCCATGCGTGTAACCCTCCGAAATGAAGGAAACCTCCTGAGCTTGCTCAATCCACAAATCAAACTCACTCTGGAACTTCAAAGCTTTCGACTTTTTCACTCCAACAGACACCGCCGCAGCCTCCTCACCGTTCCGAGCCGGAATTGGCTTTTTGACAAACCGCCCCGGAGAATTACCAAGTTGCTGACAATGCGACAACTTGTAATTTTTCTGTGCCCGAGCCAATGAAGACTGAAGGGCAGCAGTGACTAAATCGTCTCCAGAAACTGGTCGCATCTCATGATTGGATGCCGGGGACGCTGATTGGGACCTGGGGGAACATTAAACCAAACTATAAAACATTCTATACGACCCATAATTATTGATAATCCATAAATTGTCCACTTCCAAATTAATCCGCTCTCAGGATAAACTTAATTATAATTTCTAAAAACAAGGATAATAACACTAGAAAACTTTCTCAATCAATAAGAACAAACAAATTCATCACGGATTATAAGTTAAAAACACACAAATAATTTTTTACTTTTTCTACTTTTTTAATTAATTTTTAGCAAACAAACCAGTAAGACAAATCGCCATTTTAATTTTAATTTGTGTCGGCCACGAACCAATAAATCGCTCGTAAATAACTTCACAGTAGACATCATGTTCGCGCAAACAAATGCATTCTCTCACAGCCAGTAAAACTTTCAACTTTAATTTTAAAATTTCGCGCCCTCTTCAATGCCAAATTCGTATTGAAACAGAGAGCGGAGAGAGGCGATATTATTCATAGCAAGTGCAAAATTTGGAAGGTCACGCAAAACGTAACCCAACAATTGATTTTCCCTCTGAGTGCTGTCAGCAGTTTTGATGCTGATTTTATAATTTGCGTACCTTCGTAATGAGCTCAAATGAGAATGAGACGGCGCGGCGATGATGGTGGTTGGTACTTTTTCGCGAGAAATGCACCAAGGCACAGAAAAGGGACGAGGAGACGACAACACTTTTTCCACTTTCACAATACAATTTGTACAGGATTCAAACTACTTGGCAGGTTGACCTTTAGAGAAATATTTAAATCAGCTGGTGAGCAGTGACCTCAACTAGTTGAAGTAGTGGAGGTTCCCGACATTTGGCGCATTTTCAAGATAGAGCTCACCTCTCCTGCTTTTGCTCTTGCTGCGAGTTAGTTACTTACTTACGTCTTCTCTATGCTGTTGCATGATAAAATGGGATTTTTCAAATAAACTATATTTCCATATCCTGCATATACATTTGAGTATTTGTGTATTCCACCACCACCACCGCTACCACCACCGATCGTAAAACGTAGAGTGTATCGCTGTAGTAAAAAATAGAAATACCTAAAGGGTTAAGGGAGAACGCAATACAAGCAAGAGCGACAGTAGCATTGATTGCAAGACAAGGCAAGGATGCGATATGGATGCTCCAAATACAAAACTCTGCGCTCTATCATATCTTTTGAGAATGGATGTGTGATGCGTGTATGATGAGATGAGTTTACTTCGTATGCATAGTTCATAGTAATTTTTTTGATGCTCTCTGTTTTTGCTAGCAAAATATACTCATACTGGTTTAGTTGGTTGATTGTTTGGCATTGTTAGGTTAGGTTGGTGGATAGTAGGCATGATAAAAAAAAATTGGTCAGACAGACACGAGAGATAACCACGATGCCAGGCAGACAAGAGTAGAGTGACACCAGGGAAGTTTTGTGGATGGAAGGAAGATGCAATGCAAAACAAGTAAAGTGAGTTGAGTGGTGGCTCCCATGCTTCCTATATTTTAGGGTGCTATGATAGAGAGATAGTATAGAATAGATGATTATTATTCATTTTCAGCATCATAGAAAGCTTCAAAAGCAGTAAAAACGAGATCGGCTGAATTACTTTGAAAAGATGAGTGAGATGAGGATTAAGCTTAATAATAGCAAGTAAGTACTACTTACTACTTGTAAAAGAGGAAGGCATGCAAAACTGTAAAAAGATAGAGTGGGAATATTTTGTGGACTTGTAATCTCGATATAATGGATCGCACTTTTAGATACTGCCGGTGTATTTACATACAGAAAACAGGAAATGCATCAGTAATCATTGATCATGTTTATGAGAACTAGGGACATCTTATCTGCATTTCAGTTCATTTTTATGTTGAGTATCTCAGCTATTGCCTAATAGTGGTGGAAAGCATTGAAGGATGTTCTATCTTTGGCTGTCACTTTCACTTTAAAAACTTGAATTTCCATTTAGTTAGATGAAGTCACAAATTAAATAATTACAAATTTAGCCTGAAATGTCAATAATAATATAGGTTTAAGTCTACTATGTCTGTATCTGTTATATCCAGTTTTGTGTTTTTATGATGATACCTTATCTTCCTCTTTCCTTTATCTAGGTATAATTCCGCATCTAGGTAAAATTATGTGTAACATGTTGTATGAAGATTCAATTTAAATACATGTGGTATTGTGTTATGCGTGGTAAGTATAACATAAGGATTTTGTTTATTGAAAAAATTACTTTGTTGCATTACATTTATATGAATTATTTTATAACTACACATATTGGAACGCCATGAAATAGACCAATCCAATATATTTGTGTGTGTGGGGGAGGGGGATAAATCGTGGCTCACAATGCCTCGAGTCACAAAGTATTGGCTTGTAAACTGTGATAGCCAGTCTGTACGAGCGATCCTCGATCGACGTACCAATTTGAACTTTTTTAGTAGTACCGACAATACTGGAACTAATTACAACTTATCTGCTCTTTGTCTACTATACCAAAAAAATGATAAAAAGTTGGCACATAAAAAATTATCGAGTCGAGATTTTCAATATTGTGCTTACACGCTCATCGTCGAATCAATTATTTCCATTTCGTCATTGTTGTGCATGAACTATGCTTTATTTTTGTTCATGTATGTTACATACAGTATGTACTAAAAACTCAGCAGAGCTAATAATTTAGTCACAATCAGGAAATTTCATATTTATGGGGTAAAGAAAGACTGTAATGATTCGTAACTCGCAAGCATGTTGTGTTAAAATTACATCGATATGATGAACGTGCATCGAACTGATCGGACCACCGCCATCGTGAAGACTAATTAATTGTTTAACATTATTAATTAAGCCCTTCGCAAGCTTACATGCTGATTTCGAAAGCAAAAGACTACATTCAATCCCTTTTCGCCAATCCCATTCAAGCTATAAACGTAACACTATAAAAAGTCATAAGCCGCAACTTTTTCCCATTAAACTACTATCTATAGCAAACTTTTAGCGTTAGCAGTTAGCACATGGCCAAACTAATACCATGTGAGGTACTGTCGAATCAAATACCTACATGCAATGCAAACTTCATAAACTCCAAATCCATAGAACACATTGCGTACGTGGTGTACTTTGTATTGTACATTTTTTGCAGTCGGCAGCAGAGTAGAAAAAGTCCTAGGGCCAAATCCTCAAAGACTCCACCACCACTTTTAAAGTAGAGGTGATAGCGAACCTC
>JAQIXX010000456.1:0-59854 GCA_034700605.1 Willowsia nigromaculata | reverse complement strand
CCCACTTGAGAGGAAGGGACGGTAACTCTTTTTCCGAAGAAAGTATTCTCTAATTCAGCCAGCCTTGGCCGATTGTCAGAACTTACTTCACGACTCCAAGCAAATGTCCCGTAACGGCAATATTTTTTCAGCTTCACTTGCTCACTACCGTCACCACCAAGAGTACTACCGTCGCCATCACTGCCCCCTCCATAAGCAGAACTCCCACTTCCATTATTCGAATTTTCTCTTCGTACACCAGTGAACCGAAAATGGCGCATAGTTGCAGTAAAAAAAGTAAATTTGGGCAAATTTTAGAGATAATAAGAAGCGGTACTACTTGCTTCTAGTACTCCAGCAAAATCAAAAACAATAGCTTTCTACTCCGACTACCACTACAACTACTCTAATGTGACTCCAACAACTCACTGTGTGACCCAAAGCTGAAGATCATTGTGAACAATAAAGTGCTTTTTACTTCAATTTTATGCGATTCTTCACTTGAAAAATTGTTTTGTTTATCGTCATTGTAGTTGATGATACTGCTGGTCTTTCTTGTTTTAAGGATCAGTTCCAAACACGAACTGAGGCAACTGAAAAACCATAACCGAGTGAAAGCATGAATGGGATGAAACTACAGATACGAGTGGTGATACCATCATCATCGTCATCTCCATCATCCGTAAAAATTGAAGCGAAAAACACACAGGCTGAACTAGTCACCAACGAAGATTACTCCTCCACTTCATTTAGATTTGTGTCAACAACCACCATAAACGGATAAAAAGTACATGCCTACCACACAGTTAGTTAGGCTTTTCTGCATCAGTTATAACTTATAACACACAATATATCGTCCCCATTTTGCCTTGAAAATAGTTCGCAACAACAGCACAAAGTATTACGGCAAAAATAGAGCTCTTCTTACAAACTCAATGTAATGCATATAAATTCAAATACATTTGCGCTCATATCCGTTTCGATTTCGTTATTCTTTTCTCTTCTATTCGTTTTTAAACGGGAGGAGTGAGAGAATGCCACCGGGAACCTGGCCAAACCTCTAGAGAGAAAATCAGCGAGCAAGAAAGAAGAAATAAGACAACTTTTATGGATGTGTATTTATATCCAAGTATTTCAGTACATGCAAAAAAACACGAGTAGCTATGCATGCTATAAAGTTGTGCTGCTGGAGCTTTAGCTTTGTTGTATCCGTTTTCCCCAATAGGATTTCACTTCCTTGCTGTTTTTCTCTATTTTTCCTACTCAAACACTTGTGACAATTTCTCTTCTGAATTGCCAATTGTTATATATAAATAAAGATAGTGCGCAACGTGGGAGACACCACTGCTCTTGCATGGATTCTTATTTCTTTATATGGGTTGTCTTTAATCTCATTTAATTCCCATTACAACGATGTACAGCAAATAGATGCTTTCCCTTGTCCGTAAGAATTCAGCTCAAGTGTTACAGCCATGCAGAATGCTTAATATCCCATATATCCACAATTCGCCTTCTTCACTTCATGAAAAAAACGCTTTGTACACTACACTGTACAACAAAGTACTTGTGAACAAGAGAAAGTAAAAATGATGGTTATGGTGGATGATGGCGCGGCGACTGGTCGCCGAAAAATTTCACTGCACTGCTCCACATTTACACCAACTATGTATGAGACGCATAAGTATGCATAATGCATACACATACATTTCAATACACACTGCACGAATACAATGTATTATCTTATCGTGTCATGATAATAATATCTATGTGCAAAAAGATGATGACAATGGACAACTATGAGTTTTTACGTTATATAAAATTGTGATACGCCATTCTTTTGCTGATATTTCAGTAAAAATGGTAATGTATGCAAAACACGCATACCAGAAAAACCAGCACAATGCACTACTACTACAGCTCCTAGAAGATTCCAGGGTTAAAAGAATAACATGACGAGGCTCCCATGTTTTAAAATATTTTTGTTGGCACAAATTCTTCCAAAAAAAACTTTCTCAGAAATCACGAACGCGACATAAACAAACTGGTGAAATGCAAGATGTAAAGTGAACTGAGAAGAAGATGAGACATTCAGATATCCTTGCCGAGAGTGTCAGTTTTAAGTTAAGTGCAGTGAAAAAGCTCACATTTAACATTGATGCATTAAGAGAACTTGTACTATATGAAGAGTTGTATGAGGAGGGACGTCAGAATGGATTTTTTTGCCAGCAGCCACAGTCGTAACAAAGAAAAACGCACGACGTATGTTATTTGAAAATGAGAAATAAAACACAAAGGCATTATTATTACTTTCTCCTCGAGTGACAGCACCATACCTCTATCCCCGCAAACCTTTGCTCAGGAAACAGAGTTTACGGCTTATATCAGCCGTATGCTTTCGTCGGTGCGATGGTGTCTTTAGCAGAATCCTGAGATTACTGCTGACGACGAATACTCAACTCAGCAGCGGAACCAGAAGTACATTTATCGTACCAGTGAAACCGCACACGCAATCAAGCAATGAGAGAAAGAGTTGTCAGTGCTCACTGCTCACACCGTAACTGTACGTATGTACAAACAACGTGTATGTATGTGCACTCTAAGCAAACAGCCCTACAGACAGACACAACGACAAACCGGCGATAAATACCGAGTTTAATATATTTTCACTTAAAACTGTACTCACTCACCCAACGTACCCCCACTTGCAGCCAAGTAATGTCGACATCGACACAGACAAGACAAGAGAAACGCCATGATGCCATACATGGGTGCATTCCTTGATTTCTAATTTATATTGTATGAACAAGAAGTCGACGACACAGCTCAAGCGAACCGTTTTATTTCGCGGTGGGTAATGGCATGCTGCTGCTGGTGGAAATGAAAGAAGGCGAGGAAAATGATATGTTATAGATGTAATGATGAACGTGTGTTTGGGGCAAAGGGAAGGACAGTAGTGACAAGAGAGTAGGAAATAAATATGATAAAAAACACATTTCTCCTCTCTCTCTCTCTCTCTCTCTCTCTGCTATCCTTCGTTCCAGTCACAGATTTATTTAAGAAGGGAGGTTCAAGCTGGAGAACCTGTTGTTGGTGAAAAGAGGCGAGTTAAGTGTGTGATAATGAGTTTGGAAGACCGAGGTAGGCCTTGTTATACTTCATGTTTCTCTGTCTGATAGAACTCCCTCGGTTTTAGAGAGACAGGAGGTCCGTAATGAATTTTGTCTCTGCGAACTTTTGTCAATGCTACTTTTTAAAACATTATTTTTGTATATGGTAGTTATTCCTGTGTATCACTCTGATCTCACATGTAATATCCTGAATTATAGAGACTAGGAGAAACATTGTCGCAAAAACTATGCCTCTAATTCTGTATGTACAAAAGTACACATGTCTAGCATTGACGTAGTCTACGAGGACACTAAGGAAAGAGAAAAATTTCATACTGTCAAACAGCACATATCTGCATGTTTTTATGTAAGTTACCACATGTACGCATTGACTAAATGCAAAGCTATCACCACATGTACACCACCAAACCGTTTATCTCAGCTCCGCTAACCACAACATTTTGTGTCGTTGCCGTTCGTGTTTCTTTGCAGTAATGAATTATAGATGGGCATTTGTATGCAATAGGAAATGGAAGAACACCAGCAGACTGATTCTCTCGATGCCCAAATTGTTTATGTTCCGAACTCGTGCAAGCAAGATAACGTACTGGAATTGGTATGATCATCATGTCAAATTCATACTGATGACGACATTGACGTTGATGCACGTATCATCACAAATAACTTTTCATTGATAAGCTAAATTATCCTTAATATGTGATTAGCAGAAGTAACGGTGGTGGTGAATTGCAGTAGTAGTGATAGTATGGACGGATCGAGCGTTTTCTCTCTAACTATCTCGTTTGCTGCTCTTAAATTCGGCTATCTGTATGCACTCAGAAAAACCAAATCAACTAACGGAGATATGATAGCAGTTGGAATTTTTCTTTTTGGTCTGACAATGGCTACGATGAAAACCAACAAAGAAAAATTGAAAGAAGAATGAGTGCCACTAGAGAGATATTATAACCAAAAGTGCATGTCTAATTTTCAGTCATGTGACCTATTATATGTTCCACCACCAAGCTATACAACAAAAGCATATACAGAGAGTAAACATTTAATGTAAGACAAGCAGCAGTCAACGCGAGTTTTAATAATAGCACAACGGGTCAAAGTAATTCTTCCAATTCCAAGCCACCGCCATACCACCAAATTGCGCACACGATACGGAAAATAAATGCCCGCATGAACATGGTCAACGCGCTATCGTATTACCTCGTGTAACGAGACATTATTAAAGACAAGTATGCAATAATAGATGAACCAGAAAATAAGTAACGTACATGTATTAATTCCAATATCCGTGTGTGCCTCCACCTCTATCATTCCACAACTTCACGGACAATACCCGTATATTATATGCCTTGAACATCATCACCCACCACCTGCCTTCAGCAAACACGTTCACTCACTAGCCCAACATGAGCGTAGATGTTTCGCATTCAAGGGTTCCGTGAAAATGTCCAATATATTTTTTCAAGTCAATTCCCGATGGATTTTCTCCCCGCAAAACGATTCCATTTTGTTTCATTTTCTCTTTTCAAAATAACCATCCGTACGTGTGTTCTGTCTTTTGTAATGGGATCCTAAAATTAGGGGTATCATTACTGATGAATGCATACATTCACATGTGTAGTGGAGCAGAAAGTAGCTCTTCATCACTCATATATCCTATACTTAAAGTATCTTCAAATGGATATTACCAAAACTATACGAGGTGAGTGCAATGTAAGCACAAAGAAAGTTAGAGCAAACAACTCTCCTCCTTTAAGTTTTTTAACAAGTGAAAGCTAACATAAGTTTTACTTTCGCCTTTCTTAACCTTATGTATTTACAAATGTCCAAACGTGTCTATAGATGCACAGTGTGTACAGAAAATGGGAATACTTTGCAAAAGGGAAAAATTGTAGACTGATTTTGAAATTGATCCTGAAAGTAGCATGAAATGAACAGTGAGCAGTGAGCATGAAAGTCTGATACTTTTTCCTATTAGAGCTTTTAGCAAATATGAGTCTACACGATTTCTGATGAGAAAACGGAGAAAATGTGTATTAAAAAGAGAATTCTTTTTTCATTACAGTTGGAACTCAGTTAAATGTCCATTTTACCAAGCTGATTTTAACGAGAGTGGTGAAAGTATCAATTCAGAAATGAAGGAAAGCATCTTTCACTCGTATTCGGTTTGGAGTTTTATGTTATGCGTCTTATACGCGTACGCAGTATCATAACAAAAGCATAAGCATACTTACTGTTTACTTTGGAAGATAAATTCAAGTATGTATATCCATTAGTTTGCAACATTTTCAATGATCATGATAGGGCAATATATGACAGAATTTGAGCAGAATCAGTCCTCCACAGGACTACTTGTGCTTTCACTGATCAAAACAACCACAAGGAGAAAGTCAAGTACTCAAATAAACAATGACGTTAAGTATCAAAGTATCAATACGCACGTTTTCGTGGTCTCGCAGTAATGGCAGCTTATTTTGTTTGCTAGTTTGTTCATTCCCCTTTTATTTTATTTATTGTTCTGTTCCGTTTTGTCTTCCCGTTTATGCTAGTCGGGCTTTTTCATCGACAACCAGGGATCGAAAAATATTCCCACAGCCTGTCAGGATAATAATATAATAGCTCTCTGAAGGCTCATAAAACGGAAATGTTTGAAATGTGCTGACTGATTTACAATCTATTTACAAGATATCACGACTTCACTATAAATTTAACTACATACATCTGAAATAAACATCATTTCTTTTCGGTCCACTAACTGGATATCATAGAGCGCCACATCATGAATGGACAATGGGTAAAACTCAAAGCTTTGTGTATTTTGGATCTTATTTATTGGATCAGTGCCCTGTATTTTGTATAATTCGATAAAAGATATTCTATGAGGGCTGGGCTTCATGGGAGAAAGTTGTTGTTCTATTCTGCCGAATACGGCCATGGATCTCACTACAACCTTTGGTTATTAGATCATGAAAACAAAAGGAGTTGGACATACAACGGCAACTAGAAATGTATGATGAATGACTGTGCGTATGTTTTCGTTAGAGATTTTGATGTGAGCCTCGTAGAACTAGCTGGAAGAATGGAAATGATCAAGAGAAACAGCAAGCTATTCACTTTTGTAATGGTCTTTCGGATAGTTATGTGGTGGTAATGATAAATATTCTGCTTTCAATGGGTTTCCCATGTTCATCAAAATCTCATTCTTGACGTTCTCGTTCAGATGATTCGATGCGCCCACATAATATACCATTACCTGGTAATGATTTATGGTAGTGAAAGAGCTATAATGTGAGCTGGAGACAAACAACTAGACAACAGACCTAGACAAGTCTAACATGTCCATATGAATAATTTCTCATTGTGTATCAATCAAACACAGACATTCAACCTTCCTTACACGTAATGCAAGTAGGTATATCATATTGTACTCATGCCAAAACCTACTATAAATTCTATTCTACTCGTCTCGGTTACTGAAATTTTAGCAACAATAATAATTCCATTCATATTGTAGTCGTAAGTCGTAGTTGTTACAAAAGCACACAAAGGAAAGCTAAGTAAGCTAAGGAGTGGAAAAGGATTTCCTATATGGCACAATACAGCTTAAATTTGGACACGTTTCTAGAAGCCATACACATCACAGTACATAATGATGGGTTAATTTTGTGAGTTTTATGTCCGTAAGCATGCATAGGTAAGTATTATTTTTGTTACTATTAATCTTTTATTTTAGAAATGCTATATGCTCCAGTCACTATGCCCCTGCATGTGCATGCCAGTTCCATCATATTTCAATTTGAAAGAATAAAGTGAAGGAAAATCTATCGGTCTGATGTGAATATATAGCAGTCATGTGGTTTCTTCAAAATCGAAACCTACCCTGGACTTGCATAAACATTAACGCTTTCTGAAAATTAACTGGTTAAGCATTTTCCTTTCTGTGGAACCGACAAATTGGGTTATATAAAACATCTAATTATGATTCGGTAATTAAACTAATGAATAGCTTTCTTTTATTTTTCGAAACTTGAAATTAAGTCAATCCATGTTGCTGATATTGGGTAATTAACAATTACCTGTTTTATGGTGGCACGTTTCCTGTCTCTACTTTGCTTATGCAAATGTAGAGATTCAAAAATAATGCAAAGCTGCATAGGTACATACTATGGGCTAACAAGAAATAATATGCATGAAAAATTATTTTGTTGAATAATGAGATGCCATGAGGTATGCAATACCCGAGAAAGTTGTTGGGCAATATAATAATTTGCTAACTTGAGACTGTATATTTTTGGTAGTTTAATTAATTATTCGCTTTATTTATGTAACTACTAATTAGGTATAATGCATAAGTTATACAGTAAAAATGTGCATGAACAGTTATTTTGTCTTAGGTTCTATCCAGTGATGCAACTTTAAATTCGATTCCAGGATAATTGAAAAACAAAGAACGGAAAAAGCACTAGCACTACCATCCTGATACTGGTAAAAGAACTACGTAGAAGTGTACCAGACCGTGAGTGAACAAAGACGGGAAAGTTGACGTATCTAATGGTAGGTATCTATACACCACATACAAAAGCTTTCTGCTGCTGTGCTTATTCGTACACATCGCGCAGCAATCTCTACTCTTGCGTTTTTGTCGAACAACCATTGAAAACAGTTTGTCTGCTTGTAAATAAGGTGGCAGTAGTAGCAGTTTATATTTTCTTTAACCTACTTTCTCGTTTCAAGCATGTCTTTGCATACAGCTAGTACAACTATACCCACCTGAGATGTATCAAAATCTGAAAAACAAACTTATTTCCCATCGTCGCGTCTCTTATGATTTTACACACGACATTTACACGATATTCTACTTTGGAGCATATTCTCCTTTCCAGTTAGTTTTGTGAACCCTTCACAAAAGCGGTTCTGGCTTCTATTCTGCATCATATTTCATTGCTTCCCATAGTGAGTTTGATTCAATCAAGAGGTTACATCCCGTGCTTCCAGCGTTTCTCCATGTAATTATCACATATGCATAAAGCAATATTGTCATACTGTAGAATTATATCATGAGATACTTAACACCTGGGTCACACTTTATACCAACCCGTATAACGTTTTATAATTCAAGCAAATGTTTGCTCTTTCAATTATGTGAGCATCCAGTATCCAGTTTTGGTCCTCTGCAAATATACTTGTAACATATTTATTATGTATCTTCAGTCTACAAAACGTACTCTGAGAACTGTAGTGATACATAAACTCTGGCACTAGATAGAAAAACCAGTGACACGAACAGTTTTCTACCAAAACAACAAATTTACTGGGACTGGGCGAAATGAAAATTCCAGTCATTCGAAGTAACGTCATTCTCAGACACGTCTTTGCCTGCTTTTCTAATTATTACACAAATCAGGTATACTTATGCATACAGAAATAAGTTCGTGTCTCTAATGACATTATCTTTTTTACTTACACAGACTCTACAAGAAGTGAACAGTGATGGCATGGCATGCGGAAGTGTAAAATAACCTTACTCATAGTTTATAAATTTTTCTGTTTAATTAGCCACGGAAAGTTTGTATTCTAGGACGAGATCTTATTTCATTTCAGGCTTATCAATGTGTATCTAAACTTTAGTTATGGACATAAGAAGCATACATAATGATGTGAAGTTATTCTTATATTCTACCGTATCTTGAATTCATACAACGTGAAATAGCTGTTTGAAATCGTTTGCATAAGAAGTAATGCTGAAAATAAATGAGTAAACCGTGACCTGAAGCTTTGATTTAATGGAGCAGTATGCACAATGTTATGTATAACATGTTATACGATAGCACAAGCTCTCACAAAATCACACCACGGATTTTATTTCCATCTTCGGAGTGGAGACATGAGAGCATCATGAGACACATGATTAGACAAACGTTCTCAGTTCTCATCCTCACTGCAGTGCACAACAACAGACAGACAAGCAGGCCCAAAGGGCTCAATTAAGGAAATGAAAGTGTGTTCTGTTCACTAGAACACATGAATTGTCTTTCGTTACCACTTCCATTCCATTTTCTTTGTCTCTAGTAGTCTTTGAGAGCTGGATGAAATGGCATGCTACTCATTAAGATCAACTGGGGACGACGTAACGAAGTTGCTTTGTGCTATTTAGCTCATTCCAAACGATACATACAACATACCGAATCAATTATATATTCAATATACATTATAATAATTTTAGATAACAGATAAAAAAGGAGCATCTGACTCGAGTACAATCAATTAACACCTTTTGTAAATTCACAACTTGACGTACTCCGTGCATCACATGCTACTGATGCTACTCATAGGTTTCATGTTGTAGATGAATTTTTTCAATTACGTTTGTACGGACGCCATTGGCACTAGAAAGCGTGATAGAAGTAATAATGACAGATTGACAAGAGTACCTATCAACTTGTAGGTCGACAATAAAAGTACAGCAGAATGCAAAATGTGCAGAAGCTGAGATGCTATTTGTCTGAGAATCTTGATTGTAGCCATACTATGCTTCTATAAAATAGCAATTAAAATCAAGGCTGATCCTTTTGCATAGATAATTTAATACAAATACATTGGCCAATGATATCAAATAATAATCAAAAGTGGCATTCTTCAATGTAAACAATGGCTACTGATATTACACTTGTCAAAACCAAATAGCCTTACAGCCGCCATAAAATTATCAAATAAAAAAATAATGACACCCTGCTTCTTGGTATGTTAATTAGATGATCATGAAGAGGAAGTATTATCATTCACAGTGATCTATAATTTACTTTTCAACATTCCAACTTACAAATTGTAAGTTACACTAGGCATACATTTTATCCACAGTAGTATGAGTTTACTGAGACCCTGATCCTACATTCCACTTACCTGTTGTAAATACCTGACACTCATAATTATACATGCATGTAGAACCAATTTCCTTTACTGCAATTAATTATGATTACTTATTTGTTTTTTCTTGCAAATGTTAGACTAATTCTTCGGAACGCTACGATAATGCTAGCAAAGATAGGACGAGAAACCGGTAGCGGCATTATTCAAACAAAACCAAACCACGCAGACGACGATAATCGGCAGAGCTTCAAGAATCACGAATGTAACACATTCATAAGATGAACTGCAATAATAGTCGTCACATGAATTTTTTGATAAAGGAAAGCTGTACATGTATACCTAGTTCAAAGTTGCTACCTACAAACCTACTATGCATACATACAGCAAATTTAGAGGAACGCAAAATTGGACAGGTAGGTAAAAATGCACCATTCATCATTTTGCTACTGCGCAAGCCCTAAACGTCATATTGGCATTCACATGTCGACCTCGAATTAAAAAATAATATTTGCTATTGATGATGCATGGAATACACTATAGTTATTGCGTCATTCGCCGTAATTAAGTAAGATATGCATTCAAACCAAATATTCTAAACCAAAACGCATGCATAGAATGAGAATGTATATTTTGTAGTTTAAATAGTTTGTTTTCGTGGTACTTCGTACTTCGTACACCATGTCTACTGTATATTTGAACTATGCACATATATTCCACGAATACATGTAGCATTATATAGGGAACATACGATAACCATTTGCGAAAAAATACGATGTTTGTATTCACAGAGAAATGTCTCCTATGCTCAATAATGATGAGAAGGTGTATGAAAACAAAAAAATAAAACAATAATTTTCAGCACTCACTCAGACGTAAAGAAAGCACTTGAAGCCGATGAAAAGTTGGCGGATGTAGGCAACGGGCTGGCAATCAATCTCGGCAACTGAACAATTCTATTTTGTCGCGTTCTCACGTTGACATACGTCAAATTTAAATCCGCCAAATTGACACCTCCACCAACAACACCAGATCCAATCCCACCGCCACCACTTCCAATACCCCCGAAACCTGCAGGTGTCAATGGAGATACAATAGTAAGGCCTCTTACACTTCCCGTCAGTCTCGTTGGATTGATATGCGATGTTATTTTAGAAAAGTCAGGAACAGAGCCACCTCCCGTGCTTAAATTGGATGATGAATATGAGCTAGGAATTTGTAAGGGTGCAGGTCGCTGTTTCCTCTTTCTCTCCGCTGGAGAGTCCATGCTTTCGCTTGTTTGCTCCCTACTCGCCGAATGCTCCTCAAGTGACTGCAAGCGTTTTTCTTCGTCGTGATGTTGTTGTGACTGAGGTGATTCCTTAATTGATTCAAGCAATCCACCTGTGGAGCTTTTATTTCCTGGAGATCTCTGCTGAGGAGCCGCTTGTACCTGTTCTTGATGATGAAGTTGATGGAGCTTCTTCCCACTACTTGTCCTTACTAGTACTTGTGCTCCAGAGCTAATTGAGCACGTCGCAATGGCTTGTTGCTTTTGTTGTGGCTGTTGTTTCTGTTCAGAAGACACTGAACTCAATGTGGAGGATGATTTGGGTCGTACAAAAGTGGTATTACCAGCAGCAGCTGGTGGCGGCGGTGTCGTTGAAGATGATGATGAAGATGTATTCATAATGAGTCCCTCCTCGTCTACCACAGACGTTTCCGACGAGGAAGAAGGTGTCTCAGAAGTAGGGCTTGGGCTTATGATATTGATTATTCCTGGGGTGGCTGCTGCTGCTGTTGTTATTGCTTTTTGTCGTTGTGATGTCATTGTATGCTGAGATGGCATGCTATTTGTAATAAGGGCTAATAATATTTCTCTCCATACACCTGGGTTACTAAACCAGGGAGCAATATTTTTCTTCAATAAAATGACTCCTCACGTTTCTTGCCTTTCCAGGAAGTCTTAGTTGATGATGACGTGCATCACACAGTTATCATTAAAACTCTAAGGAAATCTTTCTATGTCAGCGTTACAGGAAAAGACGATGCTAGAAGTCAGCACTTTCTTAATATTGCCTCACACCTTTGTTATATTTCCGGTGAAATATGCTTGACTGTAATCCTTACGTACACGTACGTAAGTGGTAATGACAAACATAAGTGAAAAGGAGTTTTCCCTGTTGAGCAAATCGCAAAAACATTACGGAGAATCCTTAAGACTCCTATTCCCTCTGATTTCTGGATATGCTTCCCCGAATCGGTAATCAGTAATATATTTTATGCACTTGGAGGAGCTTGTACTTGAACTTTTTTTAGTCTTGCATGTTTTCATTTTGCACACTCACTCTTGTGTTATTATAGCTCTGCAAACAAAGTTTTTCTCATGTATCAGGTAAAACATATTATGGAGATGTCATTCATAATTCCAACACAAATGTTTGCTTTAAACTGGAAAAATTTGAAGAATACACACTTTTTGGCCAGAATCATTCCATGCTATACGCGTCTCTCCCCCATTCAAATTTTTATGAGAACACTATGCAAACATAAAACATTGCCATTGGCATTCATGTGTGAAAGAATAGAAACAAAAGGGAGTAAGATTTACTTCTACTGCTGCTGCACTTATTGAAGCATGTCGACCGTTTTTGTATACAGTATCGTTTCTCTTAATTTTAACAAAGTGTAATATATTTCCTTGAAAAGCAAGCTGATGAAAGAAATTGAATCTTTGAATCTCATTTTTTGAGACAGATGGATTTAAATGTTGTATTGTTTCCTTCAAAATTTGAATATTTCATATTTCCTTCCGAGCTCAAAGGAATAACGTATGTTCATCCAACATTTATGCACTTGAGATATAACAAAACAGTAATAGTTGTTTACTGTGTCATTTCATTTTTCATATATAAACTTAACAGTGCATAGTACATATTTTCGTTGATGTAGTAGTTTATTGTAGAAATAGTAGTTCAGCAGACAGACGGGAAGCAGCATTCTTTTGAATTCGTAAATGTTTGGCACATGCACCAACGAATAAGGTCACGATGTCATTAGTCATTAGTGCCACATGAGAAGCTTTTCCACAAAATGAAAGCAAAGGTAGTCAGTCGCTTCGAATCCCGTCTTATTTTCGTTGACAACTAAAAGAGAGAGCTCAGGTAGCAAAAAATATGAACAACTATAGTCAAGAAGAAATTTCCATTCCGATTCAAATTGAAATAAGCATTATACTCTCTATTGTTCCGTCGTAATTTCTGATTACGTATACATTTTATTAGCACTTTCTCGGCTACTGTGAAGAAAAAGAAGATGACGCGAGTCGAGAACAACAGCGCAAATTCTGTTTCCATAAAAAAATATGATCACCAGCTGTCTTCAGGCATCATCGTCGTTTCCATTTTTTTGCTTTCGTCTCATCTACTTTTGCCGAAAATCTGATGACACAAAGAAACGGAGAGAAAATCCCAGAAATAATGAAATCAGCTTGAACCATACAAAATATATAATGACTTTTTTGCCCTGTGCGCGCTTCCGCAATACAGGTATATATTTTTATTTTTATGTGCACGCTATTCACGTATACTATGTAAGCTTCTTGAAGTCGTATACATGTTTGCATTATGCCTTCAGTGAGTTTCACCAGGCACAATACTAATCCATTCTGATTCCGTCTTCAAGTTTTTTACTTAGCTTCTTGGCGAACTTTCTCATTTTTGTAACACACTCACTCGATTGATAGAGATTGTACACAGAAAGCTGTGGAGAATAAATGAGAAAATCCATTCGCAGTGAAAGTGGAAAAGGCAAACCGGGAAGACGAAGAAGACACTGGAGAGAAGTAAAAGAAAAAGTGTAGGCTTAGTTTTAGGTTTGTGGCAGGAGAAGAAGAAGAAGGATATTCCAAGTAATTGATTCTTGTTTTGCTATATTATCTGCACAAAAGATTTCGCATGAAATTTAAGGTAACGCTTTTATATGAAATGAAAGCAGTAGTGCTCAAGCGAGGATATTTTTTCTCCTTCCGAATTCATGCCTACCGTCAACCGGTGCGCTTTTTTGTCTTCCCTCACTTTTCAAATACAAAATGTTTTTCTCAGGTTTTAACAAGAATTTCCTCAGCAGAAATAAACTGCTTGCTTGAGTTACTTTCTATACTTTCGTATCAAACTCAGTATCGCAAACGACCATGATGAGCTGTGAAAAGATAAAGAGAAAGAAGCTGTTGTACTGTTGTGAGTAGGAGTCATTCAATCATAGAAAGAACCATTCAACAAAAAACTGTCGACGTTTTCACTACCTCATTTACTCCTTTCTCTTGTGGCACTTTTTACTTTCACGACTAAACAAAACTATGCACTGAACACCGCCTCCGCTCACATATATGCATTCTCTCAAACCACTGCATAGTATAAACCCAACTGTAAAAACAACTCGAAGCACAACTGAAAACGAATAATTGGTATAGAAAGTATACGTGCAGATTAGATACCATACATTTTACCGTGTCTTATCATGTGAACACTTCCGAAATATTTGTAGATCCCATTTTCTTTTATATCATATCACATCATCACGTCTCTTTTCTTCTGTCAAATAACAATCAGTTTTTAACTCGATTTGCTCGCCATCGGCGCGCCTCGAAACGAAAAAAAAACTTCTACTCAGTTAAAAACAACACCCCCATTTTCAACGCTCATCTCGTCAATCTAGAATTTTTCACAAGTCGATATTACGAGGTTTACTTTACTGTACAAACAAATAGTTTCGAACAGAAGATAGGGCTAACTCAATTTTAAAATAATGATCCATACGCGTGCATTTTCTTTGATCATATAATATGTTGCACTAGTGAAACCTGTAAGAAAAGATGAAAAGCTATTTTTCAGTCACTTCATAAACCACAATAGTTATTGAGAGAGTGAACAAATGACGAGGAGTAGAAAAACGTAGTAAAAATAATAATAACGGTGAAAGTAAAAACTTGAAGCACATTCACCGTCGTATAAGAAGAAGAATGAAGTAAGAGCTTGACAGTAAATATGTCGGTCGAGATTTCTCAGGAGACTTTAGATACTTGTTCCTCCTCTTGAGGAAATAATCATCTTACGTTTTGAAGACTCACTGTAAAACAAACCTTACAGAGTAGTAAAAACCTTGAAGGGTAAATAATATAGTGAGGCACACTTCAACAGAGCGTAACAAAACGAGAGCCGAAAAAATTCTTTAGAAAAGGAAGGTATAACTTCAGCGAAATCAAGATGTCACGCAGAATGAGATATGTTTGTAGTTAGCGAATGTGAGCATGTGCTTCCAGGATATACTATATATTGATGATGTGTAGTTACATACAGGTCCAATTTCACTTCATTCTAGAGCAAAACAAGATCCGTTTTCTTTGCCCTTTTTAATGAGACACAGGGCTAGAAAAACCGAAAAACCCTTTTTTCCACCAACTGTTACACTGCCTTCAGGAAACAACAAGACAACAGCGCAGACACACAGATGAGGAAGATGTGGACGACAAAGAGACAGCCAATCAAGCTGGCTCAACTATATATATTTTTTTAGCTAAACGCGGCGGTGTATGTGTATACTATTGGAGTGTTTCTATTAAGAAGCTAAAAAAAACCATATAATATATGTCTAATATACACTAAGGTTAAAAAGTTTCGTGTGCAAAGGTAGAAACAGGAAATACTGTTTAAATTTTGAAAATAAATATAATGCGCTCAATTCAAGCTGTAATTGGAAAGGAAATAAGCTGGTGGAAGGTTTTCAATCCAATTCTCCTTTCCTCTGCTTAGATATGTTTCCATGCACTGTAGGTATAACCTCTCCAAGTGTAATATTCTTCTCTGACGGTTGTGCACAGTCGTGAAAGTAGAGAAACGGAATGGGCTCTGATATTGTAAATAGGCACATGCAAAACACAATGCCACAAAAAACGTGATGATCCCTTTAGAAATGAGCCTGCCGCAGGTCAACTCGTTGTAGCTAGAACTAATATCTCACATATCCAATGAAATCTGATCGGTTGTAACGGACACGCAGTGGAAACTAGTGGGACGTGAGAAGCATGCTATCCAGAAAATGTGCTTGCCAGTTTTAGTTCGAGTGGAAAGTCAAACACGTATGCACAATCAGTCATCATTCATCTCAGTCTTATAAAACGAAACACAATATAGTGAGATGTATTTCAAAAGAACTGATCCGAGAGAAATGATATAAACCATTTTAGGAGAACTGTTAGAATGGAGAGACAGAGTGAAGGAGTGGGTAGATGTATTTTTGAGTACTTGAGTAGAAGTAAATATTTTGCTGTTGTAATCAATACAGACACAATGTGTGGAATTACACTTGTGATTGTGATAGTGTTGCAGGTTTGAGATGATGAGCTAGTGATATCCTGCAATACATTTATTCCTGGATGCGACAGAAAAGTTTGATCATTTTTCTCTTACTTTTCAAAATTAAATAGCAGTAAGTCACACGGAGCTTTTATTTTCAAACTTTATTGTTTGTCTTTGCAGGGAACGACAAGAAAACCGGAAACAAAAACTTTTTTGTCTTGAAATCCACAATTAAGAAGTAAAACCTCGTTTAGAATTGTGAGTCGTACCTTGAATCACATCATATTAAATAGTTCTACTTTTTGCCCCTTTTGAATAACTAATTTGACTTAGTTTATTACAATGATTGTAAACAAAAGATGGCTTCTGTTGATGAAGACGTCTTTTCTTTTCAAAGGCAAACTGCTTGAAATTTGCATACTTTTAAGCTGTATTCCACAGGAAACAATACTTCATTCGTCGTTCACTATCTTTTTTACTTCATTCCAGCAGCATCCATGTCTATCTATTGCAACTCACAAGACACACGCGCAAAATACATGAGAGCTGTTCCCATACAGGCAATAAAAATTACAATAGTTTTTGTACTCCGGTTTTCTACAGAGTGCCGCTCTCGTATTATAGTTGTGTGCAACCCAAACTTGAATTTTAGGAGAATATCTTCTTCTTTTTGCCAAGGCTATTTATAAACCACAATCAACAATGATATATTACAGTCAGAGGAAAGAACTGCACAGGGTCCACTTCTAGTGAATCCGAAACATTTTCCCAGACTCTTGAGTTTGATGATAAAGTTCAGCAGAGCGGGTAACGAACTAGCAGTGGTAAAAGGGAGCCAATAAAAAAAGAACGAGAATACTACCATAGACTATATCCCATATTATCCTTTTTTCAGCACAACTTTCCACTAACTGCAACAGCAGAAAAGCTGAGTCGTCTGTGAAACCAGTTGAGGATGCCTTGGAGTTAAACTCAGTAAAATTTTTGTGCAGCCTCTGTAGAATAAGAGGTTTTTAATTCAACCATTCGTTGTGTTTCACCCTAACATTCACTTCTTTACCTTGCCTTTTAGTATATAATAGATAAGTGTATATGATTATGAGTTTTTTGTAAACTTTAAGTCTAAGTTTTGTCTTAGTCACAGTCACTGTAAATCAATGTAGGAAAATCACGAAAATACACCATTCACCAGCACCAGCCCACTATCATCATCGTAGTTGTCATCAAAATGACTGTGGTACACACAATCGATTTGGTTGTTAAAAGGTAAGCAAGCACTATTTGTAGTGGCGTGTGCATGCCATCGTCTCTAATATGAATGAACGAAAGTGTTGGTTTTACGATGTTGTAGTAACGTCCTTCAATTATTGGATTCACGAGCTATATGTGCGACTGCGATACGAAATGGTGTATTATCATCGGAAGGAATCGAATCTCTTTAATGTTTCAGAGATAATTAAACACAAACTGCCAGTCTGTTGTATCTACAAAGAAAAGTTTCGCCTCAGCAGCCGTTTTCGCGAAAATATGTAAATGGCTCGAGATATTTTATGTGTGTATGTGTGAACAAGCTCCGTTACACAAACAACGGAATAAATTTGGGTACACAACAACTCGAAACACTTTACTTTGCTCAAAGAAATTTATACCTAGAATAAATATGCATATCAGCAGCAAGACATAATGTTAAGTTAGGTAATGCGTTTTACCAGTTTTCTTACACTATCACTCCATTATTCACGACTCTCTTGTCACTTTTAATGATTTTTTCCTCCTTTTCGTGGGAATATAGGTATGCGTACAAGTAAACATGAAACGCATGTCACCTAGTCAGTCATCAAATTAAAATGAGTTGATTCTAGAGAAAGAGCAAGAGAGAGAGGAACAAATTCTGCAAAAGAAGGAAAGAGATGGAAGCCTTGTGGTGACCGACTTGCTGACTGATAAGACGAATACAAAGATGGTTTTGAAGATGACTTCAGTATAATATATCGAGTCTATACGTTGTTGTGCTGCTGGTAAACGGCAAGATGGATATGATGGCACCCACTTGAAAATCAGATTGCACTCTTACAGAAATAAATGGAGCCTCAACGTTGCATATCATCACACCACATGGGTAAATAGACATGTGCTTGCAAAAGACATACGCAAAAGGCTGCACACCAAAACCAAACACACTCTTCTGGTGATGGGAGCACCGATGAAAATGAAGGGAAGAAGAGCTTTTTTGCTCAAGCAGAATAACTTACTGACTACACGAGAGAGCTGTTGAGCTGACTGTGGTGGAATTGGCTATGTACATAATATAATATCACTACACGAAACCATCACATTGCCATTGCCGTTTACCTTAACCGAGCAACATTCTCTCTTCAACATTCCTGCAAAAGAAACTACAAAAAGAGCTCCGGCCAACATGCTAAGAACATGGGATGTATGCAAGCTCATGGCTAAATAGAAGAATAAAAGTTTATTGTCTATTGGCTATTGATACTTGTCAAACATAATACTCCTTATATTGTATTATTATCGATATATCGTTAATCCGAAACGACAAATGTTCACAATAAACAATACGAGTAACTAAAAGTGCATGGAAGTAACATAAATGCAGAATCATGCTTGCTTTTGTGAACCAAACAGAAAATTGAATAGCTAATGGTTGTATTTACTTTCAAATATCGATACACCTTAAGCCTATAAAAGAATTATGTACTTATGTGAGCATCTATAATTATGTTTGTGTTGTATTTTCAATTGTGAGCTTATACTAGTCGTTTGCTGACTTGTAAAGTAATCGTTTCGAGAAAAGTAAGAATTTGAGTCGATTGGAAAGGAACATGAATACGTGAATATTAATGTCATGAGGAATTAGAGATTGGAAACTCGATGATTAGTATTTTAGGAGATAGTATTACCTAATAAACTGTTAATGAATCTAGTCGAAGAAGTAGAAACAATGCGAGTAGGTTAGTGGTAGTGCAGTTCAGATATACAAAATCCACGTTTCCTTTCTCTTTTGCTGAAGTGCACATGAAAGTAAATATGCCCACATTTAAGTCGTTGTACGTATAGCTTATCCTTGAATGCATATCTGTCTAATCCTGTTATCCCCATCAGCATAAATGTGGAGTGTGCAAAAATGAGGAAAAGCTATAAATCGAAAAATCTACAATAAAACGACGGCGGCAACTCAAATAAGATTGTTCAAGCAGGCATTTTTTTATGAATACATGGTGGATATCGCGAGTGTGTATTGAGTAAACGGTGGAGTAATTTTGTGTTGTTCTTGTATTTATATAATGCTCTTTCGTCACTAGCCCGTGCCATCATTTTGTTATCGCACAAGTCACAAAAATGTATGAAAGCAAGGTTACTTATTGCTGATAATAGAGCATTCTAACAACCAAAACGTAAAAATGGTATGCGTGCGTATAGTGGAACAGACTATTTGCGACCATAAAATGCTTTCCTGGACTAATGCCTCAACGCCAAGAAGTCTGCTTCTCGCATAAAATATTAATTTGCATTTGTGTACAAAAGGGTTACACATTAAGCTCCTCAGGTATTTCCTACCAAAGCGAGAAACACCGCCACAGTCAAGAGAAACAAGCATCAGTGCTGATCGTGACGGACGATTCGCCTACAGTTTTTATTACTTAGATTTGTACACTTTTCCAGACTGTTACTACTATACTGTAGTAATCATCAACCATCTTTTCTGCCACTTGCTGTGTTTTCTACAAATTACAATGCTGTGAATTACAGAGTGAAGCACTACGCTAAGCTGTCTTTATATCAAAGGCCATGGTCCTGTTATAACACTAAATCCATTTCATGCACAATGAATTTGATGGTTTGTTAGCTTACACATTAGACCCGTGCAAAATAGATTAAAAGTTGTAAAAGTAACAAAAGTGTTAAATATGCATACTGTGACAATGCATGTAGATAAGTGATTGTCTTTTTACTTGCATCGACTATATAAACGGGAGACAAGACGAAAACGTATACATACGTACATGTTAACGTCAAATTATCAGTCACTCATATACCACCTAGGTATTACTCTATTACCCTACCAATGCCAGGCAAAGGCTGCAGGGTTAAAGCTTTGTTTTCCTTCCATTGTAATTTAAAAATACAGTTGCATGACTTAATTAACAAAAATGACATACACCATTTGCATTTTTTATAACTTTTAATTCAATGATAATCTTTCAAACTCGCAATCTATTTTTGTGCAGAAAAAGTGGTATGACTGGATTCCGAGTGAGTTGACTATTGTCATGTAAGTTCAGTAAATTGAAAATATGATAGAGTTTTCCAGTGTATATAGGTAATTGATTCCAACGATCTCACAATTCATGAAATTTCTGTGCAACTTGTAAATGAGCAATCGTCATGTACATATAGTCAGTCCTACCTGTAAGTTCAATGGTTCTTTCTATCCACTGAAGAGAGAACCATTTGTTCCGTCGAGGATAAAGCTATTTCATGTTTTCATTTATTTTGTTGACAAATTCATCACATATTCATAAATAGTTATTTCTAGTATGTTTAATACTATCATACCTCGTGTGCCCATTATGACAAGCAATAATATCTGTATTTTCAGTGACTTCTCGTTTATTTGCCATATCAGCCTGCAAAATTTTCTAACAAGCCTGCCGAATGTTTATTCAACCAAAAGAAGCTCATTTCCATTCTTATGATTACTCAATTGAGAACGTAGTTGGGCGTACTAATGGGATGTGACTTGAAAAACTTTTCATCAGAGAAAGTTTACAATACAAATTTCTGTATATATAAAATTCTACATGTTTCGACATCGTCCTCAATTCAACCGTTTTTTATTGCAATATTACTTTCTATGAATATTTTTTACTATACTTAATTCTTAGAACATAAACCCACGAGGTTTTCATTTTAGATAATGTATTACGTAAATTTAAGGAGCGTTCAAAACCCGGGAAGCAACTAATTCATTTAACTCTTTCCCATCTTATTGTAGAATGGCAAAGTTATATTTTGTATTTCTTACGTAACCGTAATAGAGCCTCTCTGTTGTTTTCGCAAATGCTTTATTTCTCAAGAAGATTATTTTGAAATTTTCCTCTGCCTCCGCAAAATAAATGCCATAAGATTAGACTAACGTTTTTTCATAAAATGTGATATGATTTAGTTTAACAAATGCAACAATGATTAGAAAGATGACGCCCTGTTGAATAGCCACTTCTTATTAAAGAAAACACTCTCAGGTGAACTCAGATAATTCATGTTTATTTATGCGATCAATAAACAGGACCATCTTTCTTCCACCTTACTTTGCGCATAATAGTGGTGGTAATGCCAGTAAAGCGGCTGCTAAATGTTCGATGGACCGTGTCGAGTACAAAGCACGTAGAAAATAAGATCTCAATTCCACAACGTTGTTAAGAAAGATGATACAAATTCAAATTATCCAGATTCTGATGCTCACTATTTATCAATGAGACTACAACCATAAAAGTTAAGATTCATCTTTGGAAGTTCTACGGGATACTAGGAGAATTCACATTCTAAACCAATTGCAAATGTTAATGTGAGATACCAAGCTCCACTAACATCATTAGTATCGATAAAAGGGCAGACATTCTTTCTCGAAGGTCAACACAGCTAGTATTTTTCGTTCGATCTAAGATTCCATCCAATAATACCTCTGCCACTGGTCTGAAAAGTTTTCTTTTGATGGCAAACAAACAGTTAGATACAGCAGGAACTCAATGTCAACATGTATTGATCCATCGATTAGTACAGTGGGAAGAACCCTGCATAATGTACCAGCAAGATTTTTGGCAACTTTGCGTTTGGCAACAAAGTTTCTACATGTGTAGTTATGTAGTAGAAAAGGGACACACAAGAACTGTATGACATCACCCACAAAGAGAATCAACGCTTTCGAGCCTTGTGCAAGACGAGCGTGTGTAATGCGAAAATTCTCAGAGATACAAAGAAAGCATTAAACATGACTCATAAACTAGAGCAGGGATTAATTTGTCAAGAAAATGGGGAAACTCTTTACAGAAGAAAATGAAACTGTCATTCTTGCACCATCAAAATACTGTTATTGCATTATATGATCGCCACAAGCAAACACATTAGGATCGGAGTCTCACAGATATCACGACTGAGATGTCAAGATATAAAATGCCATTAAGGTTGTCCATCAAGTCATCGTGATCATGGAAAAGTTCGGCTCAGCAGAGCAAAAATGAAAAAAAAATTGTAGCAAAGTGTTTGTTGAAGTGTTTTCAGCTCCGGTTGTGCAAACAGAGAAAAGTAATACGTTCAACCGACAACTTATTAGGGAGCAACAGAGCAAAAATAGAAAATGAGAGGCAGACAAAGAAATCACCATTTTTGCAAATGAGTTTCATACCAGAAATTTACGGAGTTGGACAAAATATGTGATGTGATGATGTTCGTCAATAAGGCACAATTACTAAACATTCTTGCATCTGAGTGTGTATGCGTGCATAAAACTGAAACATGATTCGGTTGTATCAAAAGGCTGCTTTTTCTTTGCTTTGTTCTTGGCGATTACAAGCACAAGTATGCCCGAGAAAAAATGTAATAAAATTTGTTGATGTTATGCAAGTACTGAAACATGGATGTAGACGTTGTTGCCTCCTCTACTCTCTCATCATCATTAATGCAGTTCCATTCCATTTCCTTTGTAATCCACAAAGCATAATATATGTAACCTATTTCTCTTTGGGTTTCTACCTGCTCTGTTCTTGTTTTCAAAAGTGCCTGAAACAAAAATGTAGCTAGCAACTGTACAAACATAGAGAAGAGGGAGATTAAACTGAACTTTTAGTTTCTGTACACACACGACACAATGCTTATTAGGCCTTAGGAAAATCGCGTTGAGCGCATCAGGTAACAAGAAAATGGATCCATCGTGTACATAACATTCAGAAGCTCATCAGACCAGACGTGAATGAATCTATGTTTTCAAAACTACTAGGGAAAGTCAGCCTGTTGTAGTCAGTCCGAGTCTGCTCAAGTGTACGCAGAGTTGTTGAAAGTTGTAACTAAAAGTAAAAAGAAGTGATCTTGAATAATGAATACAAACAGTTTTTAGAAGTGGAGAGAAATGGAAAGTACGGATGTTAGGTACCTTGACGTACCTTATGTAGAATATTATATGTATTTATTACACGTATGCCTACAAGTTTATATAGAAAGTGGTGGCACAAGTTTTAGAGAAAAAACCTAAAGTTTCTTTCCACTAAAGGGAAAAAACTGGCAGCTTTTGTCAGTTCTTTAAACTCTCTTATCATCCAAGTTCAAACGAAGCTCAAATGTGACGAGTAACGATGCGTCTTCTGAGTGTGGTAAAAGGGTAGAAAAGCATTGGAATAGTGGGGCATATCAGCAAAAAAAAAAGTATTGCACAGGAAGTAACGGCAGTAGTGGTGTAAAAGATGGCAAAAGTGGTAGAGGCAGTAAGTCTTCTAAATTTATGTTCCACTTTGGCCCGTAACCGACAAAGACCGAGGAAATATTTTGTGTCCTGTCTATTTTGTGCTATGTCTACGGTACCATTATGGCCTATTATTTTTACGTGTTTTCTTTATTCCTTTCCCATTTTCTTATCCATTTATTACACTCACTGGCAAAACATGTCTTTCTGTACCTCATGACTTCCACGAGTCGTGTGCATCGCTCAAGTAGAATAAAGGATCCTCAATCCTGATGGTAGCAAGAACCGTAGCAAGCTGCAAGCAATAACACATTATGATATTTTGTGCAATGCTGAATGCCACACACGGAACGAGATGGATAAGTGGGCAAGTGGAGAATAAAGAAGAGAGAAACCCATAGGTTTTATTTAATATAACTTAATGTAACTCTACTTCGTTTATTGTGGGTAAGGTATTGCATAATATATTGTTCTGCATCCCAAATCTTAGCAAATCTGCTTCAAACGCTATCACTATTATACTTAGCTTTACAATATCTGGTTGAAAATGAAACGGATCAAGTAGGATTTTACGGCCTAATATGAAGGATGAATTCGATGAAAGCTATATTATGACAGATGATGACATAACGTGTGTGAGTAGATTTTGCAAGAGTAAATGCAAACTTAACTTTACCCTTTACCCAAGAGTAAATTTGCTATTTTTTAGTTTCAGAAAGGGTGAAGTTTTAAGGACTTCTTGAAGATGGAGACTAAAATATGTATTACAATAACCGTTATATGATATCAACTGGACATGAGCAAAAATAGTCATCAACATGTTTCTAAAATTCATGCATGAATTTTTTTAAACAACTTTGCTTTAATAATTTCTGAAAAGTTTGAAATTTAAATTTTGGTGAAAGGTATACAGGTATATGAAAGCAAGCGCTATGTACCTTGGGTAAGTGTAGCTTAGATTAAGAACCCTTGTTGCTGCACAGTGCAATTTTGAGTTCGAGTGTGGTATAGCATAGAAAGATCGTTGACAAGTCTTATGAATAATGAATTATCTTTTAGTCTACATCCATGACCTGTCGAAACTATGTTACAACATCATTAATTTCCCTTTCATGATGGCAGCCTGTATTTTCTAGTTTGGTGAAGAGAAGAGATGATGACTGACAATATTGTGAGTCCATTTCATATATACCTATGTATGCATTTATACAACTATGCTGTGAGAAATTATCATTAAATGCAACTGAAGCATGAGGGTATATAAACGTCGCGTAAAACAAGACTCATTTATAACAATAATAAATTTTTTACATTGCAGGCATAACGGCTTCAATAAAAGCTGGCATTTATTTGTTTTAAAGACATGTGAAATTAATGGAGCAAATCAAACAACAACAAAAACACACAAAGTATGGCAAAATATTGCATCAATTATAGCCAGTGTTGGTGAGCAGTTAATATATTCATAATATAGTACTTTAAAAACTAAACGGAACTTGTTCTTGATGACTTTAATAAAGATGTAGACATGTGATAAGACATCTTGGAGAATGCATAGACGTACCACAGACTCTGTTGGCTGTTGAATATAAACCATTTATTTTGTCACAACAGTAGAACGGATGATTTACGGTTCTTTGTCTCATTTTAAGCTTCACAATTTCTGAGACTGAATGGCATTGCAAAAACAATATTATGTGATACTAATGCATGTTTATTTTAGTTTTACTATGAATATTTCAGACATGCATTGATGTGATGATATTTTGTAGCTCATTATTCTCATCATGGGAGCGACGATTACAGAGATGAAATCCTTGAAATTGCATAATTGTATATAATGGAAAGAACCCAATTCAAGCGAAGGCATTTACTTTGT
Source organism: Willowsia nigromaculata (assembly GCA_034700605.1). Lineage (NCBI taxonomy): Eukaryota > Metazoa > Arthropoda > Collembola > Entomobryomorpha > Entomobryidae > Willowsia > Willowsia nigromaculata. The sequence continues at coordinate 34,198 of JAQIXX010000456.1, read as the reverse complement.
TCACAATCTATCTACGACGGCGTAATGGTAACAAACCTGCCGCGCTGGAAAACAATAGCCGTGTCACTGTAATAAGCATATTAACTGCCAGTCATTCTCATGTTTGTATCATAACTATTCCACCTCTTTTTGTGAATTATTTACCAAAATTGTCAACTCAACTCCATAAAAGTGTGTGGATAATTAGGGTCATAATGCTTACAATGATTCTAGTTTTTATTCTCTCAGCTGAAGCTTACAATGAGTAATGAAAAATGCTATAATAAAGTAAAATTCAATAAAGATAGCTATGGGTTTTAGAAAACGCGTTAAGGTGGAACCAGATCTGCCTGTTCATTTTAGAGTCTAAACCGATGTCATTTCAACAACGCTGTTGTACTTTATGTTGGCGAATTGTCTTGTCTTATCATTAAAACAGCTTCTACTAATGTGTGCTTAAGTTCAAAAATGGATTTGTAGCGTGGATTTGACTTTTAAAATGGAAATTGAATTTGAGACAAAACGTTTGCTTCCCAGGGCGTCATTTATTATGTCTCTTGTCTATCATCAATAAGGATTTTGTCTAGTCTCCACATGTCCTCACCAAATTTAAATTTCCACTGAGAACTCGGGAGGATTTCTATATACTACGTGCTCTACAAATCTGTTGATGACGACGAGTCGACGAGGATCTAGATAACGACTGAAAGAGATCATGATGTGAGTGAGAAGAGTCAAGTGATTTTATAATTTATGAGCTGCATAAAGCTCGAACAAACAACCTTGGTAATGAATGTCAGAATACTACAAAGAGAAAAAGAGATGCTGAAAGCGCTGTGTTCCTCTTTTTGATTGCTGAGCATTGTTACACTTTCACTAGTCATTTTACCACTGTTGATGAGTGCACTGATGGAGATGCTTGTGTTTTCGGAATGTGAATTCGTTGAAGAGGACATAATGTAACAAGTACAAAGTGGCGTAAGTACATACTACATATTTTGATGAATACGGTGCATTATATAAGGTGATTTTGCCTATAATGCACATTATATAGCGCATATAAAAGGTAGGAAAGCTCTTCAAAAAACATTACAGATGTAAAATGATGATGAAGTACTAATGGAAAATAATTGTATTTTTACTCCTGGTGTGTGTCTCTCGCTTTCTGGGGAAAATAATTTGGAAACTAGCGATTTGAACAACGAAGGTTTAAACAAACTAACAACAGTAGTAGTGAAAATCGTACAGTCATCCTCACAGTCACAGATCTACGGCTCCAGTTCGTCGAAAAGTCAAGCGTGAATAAAATCAGTGCGAGAACAGGGAATGAACGAGTGTGTAGGTGTTTTATAAATGCAACAAAAACGATGATAATGTAGCAGTAGCCGTGTGATGTGAAGTTTTTGGTTGATGAATATGCAATGACCGTACTAATATGTTACAAGAGGTAGAGAGGGAGAGTGGGAGTCGGGAAAAAAAGAGTTTGTCATAATAAATACATACAATGATGCAGTAGAACTTGAACATGTAACACTCAGATCAGATTGTGAGGGCAAGAGAAAAATTAAGTGAATGTAAATTAATCATGGATTTCAAATTCAGTTCATGTTCAACAACATATTTCGCTACGCGTTAGTGAAACAACATGAATAAACCGCACATGTGAAATTGTCATGCTTCTAGCAAAATTGCTGCGCAGCATGAGTACAGAAAAATCATTAAATTTTCCATTTATGATTTATATATTCTATCGCAACTGCATATGTCTACGCAGTGATAGTTAAAAATCCAGAACACCTTTATTTTTAGGCTTATTGTATGATTTGAAAGTGCAAATTTCTTTACAAAACTGTTCGCACCACCAGATTTTCATTCACAGATTTAGCATAAAGTCAAAATTGTAGTTGCAAATTGTAGGCATGAGAGTTGAATACAATTTCCTCTTTTATTAAAGGAGAGGAAATAATGCCATTTCACTTTATAGGAAGGCATATACAATCTCTAACGACACTACTGCATCGATGAGTCAAACCTCCCATAAAATACATACGATTTTGTACCCATTAAAAATTCAACCCACTCCAATTCAAGTGTCATTCAGTCATTCGCTTGTGGCTTTGCTTTTCCGGTTTATTCTGTGGCACCTCTGTGTATAGAGTAAATGCTTGGGGAAAGTATTTCAACGACTGTCAATTAAATACAATTTCGAGAATAAATTTCGAATACCACACTTCAAGGCAACCTCACCTCATTATAATGTTTGGTGGAAATATGACTTTTCATCGGATTCCAAAATATATATGCAATGTTTAATCGAATCACATATATGTATGACAAGGATATATTGTAATAAGCTCGCTTTGAAAATATAAAAGTTGAGCATTCAAAGCTTTTTGACTGGTCTGATTTGCCATTTTCGAGATTTGCGTCATGAAATTGTAGAATTCACATTGAGATTGTGATCGTCGTTCTTTGGTCCGTGCTAAAATTTGGGGGAAAAACAATATATTACATGATAAAATGGTGCCTTCTAAAAAATTATTCAGTGCCTATGAATTCTTATCCTTCATGCTTCCTCCTCCATGCATTAAACTTACGTTTAATAATTTTTCCAACCCCAAAGACATGCCTTTTAGAACGATTATGACTCATGACCCATGCATTATATGACAAGGTACGCTTGTAAAACAAATATAAATGCGGGGCACTCTATGGTAAGAGAAGAAACACAGCTGCCACTTTCAATAAAAGCAGTTGTCAGATTTATGATAGGAAAAAACGCCAAAATTTGCCTAATATATGAATTTTTATGTTCCTGTAGGTATACACCTAATTTTAAATGCATGCCATCACGCTGCCATCATCCAAAAAAGATTTCCATCTTCATTTTCCATACCTGAAGAAAACATACGGAAACCAGTGTAACGATCTTGGGATTCAACGTACCGTGCCATTTCACCGTAATGGAAAGAGCAATATAATGATATGAAGGTGTTCAGCGGATTGCCACACTGCCAACCTTTAGCATTGGCAGAGTTCCAACAAAAAATGTTTATTTGCATGATTACATTTTTACTCTTTAGAGTGCAATATATTATGGCATTTGAGTCAACGAGTGATGAAAAATAACCTATTAAAAATTGAACAGTAGCAATATGAAAAATATCAATTAACCTGAAAAACTTGTGAGATCTGCTACTTTTTGTGGATCTTGACAGAATAATCATAGACTGGTGCTGTTTTTGCTGCCGACTCGTCATCAAGCGTCGCCTTTGGTGGGCAGCGAATATTGAAGCAGAACTGGATGAGGCAACATTGGCTCCTTCTGCCGTTTGTAGAGTGGAAGAACTAGTGGAGGAAGCTTTCATTGCTTCCTTTATGCTCTCATGGTGCGCTACAGAAGCCACCGAGGTTGAGAGTAGAGACAAATTGTCCGCCATCATTCTCATCCGCTTTTGAGCCTCGTCCTCGTCCACAACCCTTTCATTATCGAAACAACCACCGGCATCACCCTCCTTTGTTTCAGCACCAACTTCTCCCCCTCCTGTCAACATGTAACTTTCTTCCGCAGCACCTTCCTCTTCTTCTGTAACATCAGCCATTATTGAGGATATACACGGGCTTGACATGGAGGCTAGTGAGCGTTGTGCCGTCGAAAACGACTGCAATTGTTGTTGCTGTTGACCGAAAAATGTGACAGCCTTTTTTGTTCCATTGTTATTGCCAGCAGCAGAAGACAACAATGAGGAACAAGAAGAAGAGGAGGAAACCTGTTGTTGTTGGTGCTGTTGACTTTGCAACTGCTGAGACGTCGTTGTTGTTGAGGAAGAGGATGATGATATTGATCGAATAACTTTTCTAGTAGTTGTAGTGGTGGAAGAAGCAGAGGATGATGTTGTCAACTGGGATTGATTTGTAGCTGCTTGTTGTTGTAGCTGTTGGCCTAATGAAGCCAAAAGAACTTGCTGCTGTTGTTGATGTTTTTGAAGTAAAACTTGGTGTAAACAACTTTCTCTCCCTTTCGTATTTCCACTTTCACCAAGATTAATTCCAGCAATACCACCGCCTGGCACGGTTGATGGCGAAGAGGAAATTAAACTTTCACCAGGTAACTCGACAATACCTTCAATGACTGGGGGAGAAGTTACTATTCCGCTAGTCGTGGAACCAGGAGAAGAGGACGGTGGGAACCGGGTCTCAGATTGGGAACGAGGTGGTGGTGAAGTGGGAAGTTCCACAATTTCTACTTTTTCAGCCATACTGTCAATATTTAAGAATATGAAGAAAGCAAGGAAAGTGCCACTCTGCGGTAGAAGTTAAATATCAAGAGTGCTCGCACAGGCGCACGTATCTAGTTTATCCAAGAGTGCAACTCAAAGTCTTCAATTTATTACTTTTACCTTAAGGCTTTAACCCTTTTTTCAGAGTTTGTGTTGTAGTAGCATCCAACGTATAAACTTTATTACCTCGTTCAATTAATAGAGAACCATAATATTTCCACTAACACCACCACCACCACAACGAAAAAATTTCCTTAAATGTCTTTTTTGAGCTTATGGCAAACGCCTACGACACGTACACAATATATTTTAAAGTAATTTTGATCGAATCAAGGGTAATGGATCGTAAAAGGAAGCTTTTTGTGTAAGAACACGAAGCAACGTGGGAGGATGGACCAAAGTATCCTGAAAATGAGGACACCGTAAGAGCACGCCTCGAGAGACAATCAATCCCAAAAAAAGACTCACAAAGTGTGTAAATACTTTATATTATCCCACAAATGACAGTTGGGATATAAAAAAAATGCTCGTTAAAATGTCATCAAAACGTACTTATACTTATCAGTCTTTACCTGAAAATACATCAGCTATATACAATTTATGAATTTTTTCGGACCACTTGTAAAAGATAATACAGTGTCCATGTCCATTCAACCTCTCCAAATCGTAAGACTAAACTGGAAGAATACGGAACACCAACTGCGGCGGTCGAAATCACTGAGGCAAACCTAATTTTAAATACAACGCTTTTTGCTTATTGAGAAAATTGCACTGTTGTCAGTGCCAGTAGTTTTTATACAGTTCTGCACAAGAAATCGTTTCATGTATAGTTAGCTTCCATTTCCCAATGGGAGCTGATTTGAGTGGCTGACAGATCTTTCGGATACAGTACTGTTGTCAAAAAAGTTTACAATGAAAACTTCACGAATGGTAGTGAATTTCTTTCTCTTTATTTTTTTCTTTCAGTGAAATAGATCCGACTTGGCGATAGTAAAAAAAGAATCGTATGGACTTGAGCTGTGATTACAGTGCGAGTTGACTATACGATGACAATGTCGGCACCAACTTTATCACAAGTGCCGCATTGTAAACTGCACAAAACAACGGCGAGAGAGAGAGAGAGAGAGAGAAGTAATATGACTCAAGCTAGAGCATCATCTTCATGAAAACAAACAATTTTCTTGAGTTTTGCTTACACAAACAACTTAGTATTACGCCGCAAAGTCACAGTGGTCTCGTTCTGTTTTGGTGGCAGGGGAGTCTGCCCTTTTTCCTTTATTCTTTTTTTAAAGGAAAATTCTTCATTGTCATTTCCAGTAGATCAAAGAATAGGTTTGCCTCTTTCGACAAAAAAGAGTCAATGCCATCGCTCATGTACTTATGAATCCAATGAAAGAGAGTATAATACACATATGTGTACACCAAACACACTCTCTCTTGTTCTCTTTATTCTCTATAGAATGCCCTTAAAAGACTTTTTTATTTGAATTGCGGAAAGAAATGAAGAAAAGAAACTTACACACGAGAGAAGATCACAAATGGAAAAAATAAAATAGTGCAAGAGAGCTGAGTTATGACTGAGTGGATTTTTTGGCCAGAGTTAACATGATATTATCCTTGGCTTTCTACACTACGCTCATCTTCTTTTCACTGCCACCATTCCGTCCTCCATATCGTTTCTTTAAACTTTACTTTGAAACGTCTCTCGTTGGTTTATTTTTTTTCGGCAGTGGCACGTTTTCAGTTTTTCTCTTCATTCGTGTATGTTTTTTTTTGTACTCACATATTTGCCCTAAGTAAGCAAACACATGGTATTAGAGAACAAGCAATGGCAATAATGGTGGAATGGTATAGCGGTTTTTGCACACGTAATAGCTCAGCAAAAATAAGATAATGGTTAAAGAAAGAAAATAAGGTTGAGAGCGAGAATGTAATGTGCCGGAGTCTTAAATAAAAGAGTGGAGTTTGTACGTTGTTTTGGTGGCAGTAGCACTATCATAGTTGCAAAACGGATGACTACATACGTGTAAGCTTCACTTTTTTGGATGTAGAAAAAAGTAGTGTTAGGATATCACGGTCAGTCAAGATACATAATATTTCTTCCACAATGATAGTTCATATAGAGGCTATATGAGATCTTCGTGTAACACCGTTCTTGATGATAATGATGTTGTACAGCACAAGTAAAAGGGTAATAAGAGTGGAGAAAAATAAGTAAGTTGGAAATAAGATGATATGTTGTTCCGTGCAAGCAAACACAAACAACAGGAGATGCAATGAGCAACGGTAGAAGTCAAATGCTAAACCACTTTTTCTTCCTTCTTTCTAGCAATTCGTGTATGTTTGTGTCGCACGTTGTCTTCTCTGCTGTGGTAGCTCAGAGAAGAACACAAATAGTACACGATCCCATTCTTCTTTCACTTTAAAAAAAAAGTACTAAGGAAGCTCGACAGAAACACAGGTTAGGGCTACACATGCTCTTCTTTTCACACAGTAAAAATACCACCGTGACTATGACAGAAGGAAACGAGAGAGAGAGAAAAAAAAGACGCTGAAACCGAATTGTAAGTTAACGGTTTGTTAGTATGTAGCTTGTGTTTGTGAGACGAAGCGACTGAAAATGTTTTACCATTACGACACATGAAACGAGTAGAAATAACGATATAATCATGATGGTCGTGCCATTTTTCTTTTACTTTCTAAATTTTGTAGGTTTTACACATGTCATGTCATGTGTGTTCTTTGGTAGTAGTGAGGTTGGTAAAGAGTGGAGAATAAGTGTGGATAGAGGCACTAGCGCCAAAAAGCCACTAGGTATTTATACCAGGATTCATGTTACTTTTGACTCCTGTAATTTCGCCTTCTGCACTACACAACTTTATTAAAAACACAAACAAGAGTTTATAATACATGGATATTTAAGCTGTAGTGGATAATGTGATGTGTCAGCAGGCAGCAGGAAGATGAGAACGGTGTGTAGTTGTCGACTAGAGAGAAAGAGAGACGAGGAGGAAAAATGCGTTGGTGAATTTGATATACAACGTACATATTTTTGAATAGTCAAGTCAATGCCAGATGCAAAATATTGTATCGTCATCATCTTTTCAAATTCTGCAAGCTTGAGGCTTTTATAAATCTCAAGTATTCTACATAAAACATTCACTTGAACAGAATCACCCTCACTCTATCATTCAAAGGTACATACTATAAGACACATTTTCTTTGTAGCTTTGTGAAATATACACGCGGACGTTGTTTGTCAATCTTGTTATGGCCACTACTAGAAAACTTTACATGTGTTCGTTTTTAGTGTTTGGCAAAAAGGTAGAGAGTTGGAGGAGATCACTACCACTAAAGTGCCAATGGTAGAGGACAAAGGAGAAGAGAAGTAAAATCCGCTGGGACAGTTTTAATGGGTGCGTCCTATGTGTCTTCTTTACATTACATGTAAAGTACGAGGACCAAGTAAACAGGAGTAAAACGCGGCGCGTACTATTCAGTATTGACATTTATGTCTAGTATAAGAGAACAAGTAGGAATGTCTCTAGTCTCTACTTATAAACGGTAGCAGTAAACACAGTATTTACAGAAGGATGAAAGTATCTATTTGGGTAGTGGTGATGCTGCTGCCTGGTAGTGGTGTGATATTCGATATCTCCAGGAGGAAAGGCTTAAGAGCACACATTACATCAACAGGGAATTTGGTTTTAAGTAAGGCTATCTATTTTCTCTCTGTAAGTTTCTCTTCTTTCTCCAAACCAGTAGTTGCAGAAAGCTTTCTCTCTCAATGCCAGAATTAGCTTGGTAAAAGGGAGAAACAGGATGAAAAGAGATGGTGGAGAAAGTGTTTAGAAGTTTTTCGAAGGAAAATACAGGGATCAGGTGCGATTCACTCTGTTGTCTTGTTCGCAGAGTAATACGAGGGAAAGTAGGATATATAAAGCTTTTTACCTCTGCCTTTTCCCTTTTTTCCTTCTCTTAAAATTCTTCAACTCATGTAGTAAAATACTATGCTGTGCAAGTACATGATCTATGAATAAAAGTTGGAAGTTTAACTACACAACATTACACAATATTATAACAAACAGAAAAAAACTTTAGATTCTTGGTTTTTATTTCTTTGAATAGGAAACAGCAACCCAGATGCATTGCAAGAATGCCGAAAATCGACACATTTTAAAAGCTAGAAGCTTTTAGTTTATGTCTATGTATATCTGAAGTCGACATTATCCCACTATTCACCACAAATACCCATGTGCTTTGTATTCACAGGAAGATAAAACTTTCGTCATAATTCACAATTTTCACTGACTTTTTAAGCGACATAAAACACGAAGAAAGTTTTCACTGTGTAAACATAAAGAAGTCTTAGAGTAGTCTATCACCAAAATAAATGAGCAATAATCAAAAGTCGGATATAAAAACAGTCCCTCTGTATTTTTGAAGCAACTGATCGTTAAAAAAGGCTTGTGAAGCATATTTTACATTGCTCTTCGTAAAATATAAATAAAATCCTCCAAAAGAGAAAGCTAACAAGAACCAGTGGAGCCTGGATTGGATCTTTGGCAGACAATCGCATTCCAAGCAAGTCCTGTCATTGTTTGCTAAATCCATTTGTTCCAGTCGTCAATGCATCAAAACAAGTTTAAGTACTAACTGTGCTTTAGCAGCAAAAGAGACATGAAAATAATGCCTCCTCCTTCCTGTCAACGTCAGTCAACTCATTACCATCACAAGTTTTCCTCTTCAACTCTGAACAACTTAACCTACAAATAAACATTCAGCATAAATCACAACAGGCAGACAGCAGTATTCAACCATGTAGCCATTTTGCATTGCTTGGGATATCCATTCATGCGCTTTCCACTACAGTTACGACATCATACAATTTGCAAGGATAGGCAAGAATAAACGGGATCATGAAACACACAAAAGACGTCTCAACGTGGTAAACAATATTATGCGCACTTTTAGACGTTTTTCGTAGTTTCAGGTACTAGTGTGTATCTTCATATATATAAGTTCAAACACAAAGAGAAAAATTCGGAGAGGTCCATAAAAACCATAATAATGATAATATTCATGATGATGATGATAATCTACAAACTAAGAATAGACAACTTCAGAAGAGAAAAGGAGAGTGATTATGGAAAGTTGATGATACTCAAAGAGAGAGATGGCAGCATTAATGGTAAACTGAGCAGCCAGTCATCATCGCATCATCATCAATGTTCCATACATGAAAAGGCAGAATGAATGAGTAGTATGATAGGCAGCTTCTTATGTGTGACTGACTGTAAGTATTGCATTTTCATACAACACAATCGTTTTAACAATTTAGAGGCGGAGAGAAGGAGACGAAAGAGCAAAGGGAAAATTAAAGTGGTGAAATATGCATATTATTTACGAATACCATCTTTATGAATAATATATTGTCTAGAAAGTACAAAGTAAAACTTGGGTCTTTGGAGACACAAATTTTCTAAATGTGTTCGAGTTAAGTTAGCTCATGTTTATATACTTGCGTTGGGCACATACTTGAATTTTTGCCACGAGTCTTTAATCCAAATTGTGTGCTAAATTTATTTTTTATGCATTTTTGCAAATGCTGAATTTTAATTTGTATAGCATATTGTCTGCTAAATAAGATAGCATGTAACTGAGATAATTGGCTGGAGAAGAAATCTTAAATTTACTTCTTGCATACATGTAAAACCTTATTTCCTTCCGACACTTAGGGAGTAACAGAGCATAGCTTTTTAAAAAGTTATGTGCATTCATAAAGTTGAATCCCTCTCTTCCGTTAACGGGATGCAGCAAGTCTCGGAAACTGCACGAATCAGAGCGTAGGCCATAATATGAGCATTTTCTTTCGCGACAAACCTCCGAGTAAACCTGTCTGTAAGTAAAACGGTAAAGTTTTCAAGCTTATCACGAATATACACAAGACTAATTTCACTAATATTCAAACAGTACTGCTTCCCTTATAGCAAGAGTGTAACCAACACAAGAAAGGGTTTAGGGTTTCAGTGTGCAAGTTGTTTCCAGAGAAGATTTGATTTGTCACATTAAGTTATCCTATGCATGTGTTTTTGTCAAGAAACGTAGTTTTGAGCTCAGCAACTTTTTGAGGATTTTAGGCATTAGTTCCGCTCTGACTCTAAACACTGAGGATGCGGTTTACCACTTTTTGTAAACCATATTGAGCACTAAACAGAACTGTATGTGGTGAAAAGCCTTGTATAATGATTAAAAGTGACCTATTTGTACCATTTTCGTTCACCTACCAGTATATTACACTATGTGAAATCTGCAGCTAACTTTATACGTGGATGCAGAGGTGAAATGGGTGCCGACAAAGACATGCTATTGGAAAGGCATAATACAATGCAGCTTATTGTTTTTTATATATTATATAGTCACATTTCCTTAAAAATGTAAGACAGCAATTTACTTCGTTGCTTGATTTTGTTTCGTATACATACATACATGTGCTGTACATATTATGCAATGGCAAGGTTGCACTATTAGGACAATCTTTGTCTGCTTGAGCTAGGATGTAAACTTTTTATTTATTATTTTCTTTCTCCTTACTTGTGTAAATTCATTCTGTTTAAATTTAGACCTTCATCAGATACAGTTGATCTGTGAGGCATCTGTACATTTTTATCAGATATTTCTGTGTATCTCCTTAAAATACGGGATTCAAAATTTTTCCTGTCTTGCAAATTGGATCATAATTTCCAAGAATTTGAGTAAAACCAAATGGATGCGACAAGCTAAAAAAAATCCTTCACGCCAATTGCAAACAGTGATAGTAATATGGAGCACGAAAATGGTATTAGCATCACACTAGATACACACTTTTAGAAGAAGGAAATATTTTGGCAATGTATCCTCCATATCACATATTCACATCATCATCTTCGTCGTCACTGCTATTTGGAATTGTGTATGTGCAGCTGTTTGTTCACAGCACGTATTTCAAAGCACAAATCACAATCCATTAAAATAACACGAATGCATTTAGAAAAGATACATAGAAATTTTTCGAAATCATGAAAACTTCAGCCTTGCCAGTTCTACTTTACACTCAAATCTAGTTTGTGTTGTGTTACATGTTTATGCAAAGTCTGTCGACCACATCATCAACAACATTAAATTTGCAATCAAGGCATGTGTTTCGAATTTTTAATGTATAAAAGCATAAAAGAGAATGCCTCATAAATGTAAACATTGCATCACTCACTTGAAGTCATGTAAAAATAAAGCTTTCTTAAATTTGAGATGTTTCATCGTTATATTCAAGGTTAGTGCAACTAACGACAAAATCGACGGCTCGGGATGAAAATCGATATTGCTATTGCTTAAATGTCAATTATTACCTTGATTAAATTGCACAAAAAGTCACACATGCTCATAGAAAACAATAAAAATATGTCCCATTAAAAAATTATATAACCTAACGTTTGCCTAGATAGAATATTTTTGAGTTTAGTTGTCTTCAAACAATTTCATCCTATTCAAACAACAAGCGCTTGTGATCATGAATACTATAAATTAGAAGGATATAAGTTGCCGACAATTTTATAAGCCTTTTTCTACTGGCATCTGGCGTCAGCTCTTTTGACTAAGCGTTGTGTGACTATACGAAACGGTGATGCACCTTTTCTGCTTTGCCTTTGTCTCTTTCGGTTAGCCGAAAGCTGCTATCTCTGTGTGCTTTCTTCCACTTTTTATTACAAAAGCTTGAAGAGAGTACGACGTTTCTCCGATAGTGAGCTCGACAAACAACGGTTTGAGTTGGAAGATAACTTGACCAAGAGCAGAAAAATGCCGAGTTTGCGACTAATGTTAGTGTAGTCTCAAATTGCTCCAATCGACAAAACCATCCGTAACTTTTGATCATGAATGTCATGATATGCTGGGCGTACGTATGCACCAGGCAGTAGGAGCAATAGGCTAGTTCTGTGCACTCTTGCAGTGGACAGATGAAATATCTAACAAGAAATAGGAGTTCTTCATTTGCCACATTTTACGACGATGGTAAAATGGGATATAATAAGAGTGAATTGTATGCTCTTTTCTCTCCGAAGCAAGAAACATAAATTACTTTTTTACGACAGAACTCGTTGAAGTGTTAATGACCACTACAGCCAACACTTATACTTCGTTTGGATATACATCACAATAGCTATTGGCATGCAGAAGAGTAAAAAATTTATATGATTTTTATGGCTAAATTAAGAAAAATAATTTAGAATGTCCATCGAGAGTAAAAAAATCTTGTTTACTTCACTAAATACCCATGTACAGATTGTTTTGATAAATTTCATGCATCCTCAGAGAATTCCAACGATTTTATATTATCATTCTTTCTTCTGAGCTTTTTGATGGTGCTTAAAGATACATAATCGAGATTTTATCACCGGTATGGCTAATAGCTGATGATGTGAAGACTTGATAAGGAATATAAAATACGGTTTTGTGATTGTAGTATTTTTCTCACCTCTAGAGTTGTAATGCGAAACTGGAACTATAAACATTTATTTTTCGAGGGAGTCAAGATTTGATATGAAACTTTACACACCTCGAGACAAAACCAAGAATGAAGAATAACAATGCGGTTGACAGACCCCGAATTTGTTCGAACGAATCAACATGTAATTCATTTAATTACTCAGAAGCATTATTATGTAAAGCAAATTATTATAGCAGTTTGTGAAATGCATAAGGTGGCTTGAACATACCTTTCAAATCACAAAAATGCGTAAATGTAGAATTCTTGAATAAATACACATACAGTGCAAATCATGGGCTAAAATCTAACTATAAGATGAAATATACTCGTCACGTTATCGATTAATGCTCTATATGCTCGGCTTGTTTTAAAAGTTTACACTTTATAAACAGAACCGAAGAAATATGAAAACCAGTCTCCGCTCACAAGTAAAAAACATTTTTGTTGGTGTGTACGTCTAAATTATGTACATTTTTATGAATTCTTTGGTCACGATACCAATCAATGCCATAGAAAGAAGAGTTCGACAGAAAATGATTAATTTATATGCAATACTGGTGGTAGTTAATATCAAGGTGCAATTAAGCACTTTCATCTATCTTCCGATCAAACATTATTATGCTGTTGGCAGGTAATTAAAGAATCTTTAAACTGGTAAGTTCTGTAGATTTATAATGTGAAATAAGATTTGTTTATCGTTTAGGAGCCATCCTAGTTTTCATCAAACCACAGACTGGTTCTTACAAATGGATGACAGTTTTGGTACTCGAGTTAAATTTAAGAGTACGATATGCAGTGGTAAATCAGTGAAAGGAATAAAAGTGTTATTAATGCAGTTTGTGTCGCAAATTTGCCAATCAAGGACTTGTGTACAAACCTCTATTATATGAAAAGCAAGGACTCATTAAGTTTTGATTTGGATTTGTAAATTAGTTGGAGTTTGAAAATTCATTGGAATCTGGAATGTATTATTTTTACTATTTGCTCACAGCTCGAAGATAAATCATGATAATGATGATGATTTACAATGATACAATTCATGAACTTATTATGCATGAACATGCGATAAACATTGATAAATGAAAGTAGTGTAACAAGGTAATGAGGAACAAACTTTTCGATCTTTATAGTATATTTAAAAATACAATGAGTAGATGTATCGATAACGTGTTTAGTGTTCCGAAACCTATATCTGCAGGCATGATAAGTCATTTTAAAAGTTAAATACCTATCCACAGAGCACGTTGTATTCGATTTGCTTGGACTAGTTCTCTTCTCCATTTCTTATTTGACTACAATACCTATCCAAATACCTTTAATACACAGTAGTGGTAGCATGCATTTTCTTCGAACATTTGCGTAAATAAACCCCTTCACAATCTAAGACAACAATCGGGAATGGCTTTTGATGATGATGACGGCAAGAGTAGCACAATGGCATTTGAAGATGTAAAGGAGAAAAAGCGTATCAGTTTGGTTCAGCTGAAGAACAGCCAATTTGCATAGTTTTATTGTCAAATACCTACTAGCAATATCCTAAAAACCAATTTCCTCTCAGTTTTCAGTTCCCATCATCTGCATTTCTTCGCTGTAACCACCCACTACCAGCACACCACACAACCTCATCCAATACCTAAGCATATATAGGTTGAATCTCTGGGAGTCTATGTATACCTACTGTATAATAAAATGATACCTTCGTTTATCAACTTTTTATATAAAATACATTTTATAAAGCCGTGCCACTCCTTCCGTTCAGCTAGATCTGTTTTAATAGAGCTCAATGAAGGGAAGCAAAGTTCATTTAATAATGCTCAACTCTGCTCCTCCATCACTCGCCGCCTTGAGCTTGCTCTTTTCTTTCACAAATTTTATCAGTAGAAAATATTTGAACGTGTACAAAAACGTACATAATATTAGAAAATCTTGAGCCTACGGTGAACGTAATAAAGCCAACGTTATATATCATGGCTCTTATATATTTGCAGAGTATATATTGCCGGAAAAGAGCAAAAACAGGCATATTGCCTTTGCAAAGCACATTATCATTTCCCTTGTCCCAGATAAGTTCCCATATACATGTAGCTTTTGGATGCATAGTGGAATATAACTTATATCTGGATTGTTCCTCTAACGTTTTACTCTTTTACGCTTTCATTTTCATTCCGGTGTCAGCATGGGGGAGCTTTCCACACAATGGCTAACTAGAATATCTCATACCAGGTGGAAAGTGGTTTGTAATAGTTGGCAGCTCACTACTCCTCCCATCAGCATCAACCATCCCAGTAGTCTCCTCACAACCTCAATATTTTGGCCAGGTTATATCACAGCCATCACATGTCATGACATGATTGCTCCCTTTTCCCCAACTCATTTGCTCCCTATTGTGTATCGGAATTTCATGGGATGCTTCAGAAGGAGAAGGAAGTTATCTCTTGATGAAATAAGTAAACTTATTCCACATCTTTGGGCACATAATTTCACTTTGTTGATATAGACTGCTGTACATCTACAATTCATACATGCTACTAGCCGTGATTCCATATGTATGACCGTGATCGTGAACATACTTTGTGTGTACACCATATGTACAGGCTTTTGTACATGTCTCTGGACATGTGTTATAAACGATGATCGAATTTTCGTTCTATTTGTTTGGAATTTTGCTAACCTTGTCTGTTTCACCCGCATTATCCTTTTTTTCGCTATATCGTAACAGCTTTAGATGATCTCGCCCAGCTTAGATTTCATCGGGAACACAATTTGGTAAGACTTTTCACAAAAGCGCTTTCTAACGTTGCTTTCTCCCTTCCCAGAGTCATGTTGGCTTTCTCATGGGATGTATAACAATGTTCCTATTTTTATTGCCTTTAAACATTCTTCCGCTATTTCTTCAAACTCATTGCATCTGTTCGAGCTCAATTCCACTTCTAATGAAATGAAAGTTCGCTTAATGTCCAATTCTTATTCATTTCCTCGTAATGATCTAACAAAAAATCTCGTTTATTCTGAGTCCAATATGTCCTTTAAGCTCCATAAACGCACATTATTGTACATTGCCATTTTATGGTTTCTTTCCAATGTCTCATAATACGAGTAGGAAATTTATCTCTAGTATATGTTCAGTATTCCATCTTACATGGGATTGACTAGAAAAACTACAAACATGAAAGGAGTTTTGCACTTTCATATAAGAGCAAGTAATAACGACGAGAAACTACGGGATGCATTTCATAAGCTAATCTGTATAGCTGCAAGACAAACATCATTTCTTCCTGATTATTATTATCACATTGATTTTCAGGGTTGGAAAAATTTCATTTACTTTTTCATTTACTTCGTATCCATAAGATTTGCAAAGCTGCTCGGAAAACATAATGTTATGGAACATTTGGGAATGATGGCTCAGTGGATGGAATAAAACTATTTCTCTATTTCTCCCTCACACAATCAGTTGGCTTTATCATAATGCGAGCATAGGAATGGCAAAATAAAATACGTCTTTATACATACATTTTTGCTGTTAAGCCGCACAACCTTTCTTAATGTGCATCTGCTTACTTATGTGTGAGAGGCTATAATAATGGAGAAAATAGTTTTCAGGATCCAGCCTTTAAAATTGTATCAAGGAAAGGATGCATGTTGTTGGAAGCAGTAAAATGCACGTTATAGACGTTCCCAACAATGTAATAAAACTCATTGACTAAAAGGTATTATTATTACATGCATCCATGCACATATATATCTTATATGAAAACTATGAGGACGGACTGTGACTGAAATAAAATGTTTTCACTTTCTGGATTTTGTTCCCAGCAGCTGCATAGCTGAGTAATGGTAGTACGGTGGAAAACGCTACTTTACTTTATAATACCTCCACTTTCCCCAGAAGTTGCAACAAAGGAGGAAATAAATGAAATAAAAAAGGTATATTCATATAGAGTGTAGTAGTGACACCAGATACGTACGTGAGACCATGCCTTTATAAAATGTCTGGCTGTAATGTGTGCGAATTCGCAGAGAAGCTTTCACACTGCCTATATTTCTGCTTGCACATGGAATACATAAAATGGGAATTACTGCTGCTACAAGCGTCCGCTTCGCCGCTTCTTTCTGATGTAAACTGAATGAAGCAGAGCGTGACACATATGGGTAATCTATCTTTGTAAGAGAAGTGAAAGGATATTATATGGTGATGGGAGAGACGCAACCATATAGTTCGGCTTTAAAACGAATTTGTGTTTTTTTGTGTGTGCACTATGGACAAAAAGGAGAGCGAAAGAATGATACTAGTAACTAGTATGGTCATTGCATCCAATGTGTTTGCAAGAAAAGTAATGGATCTCATCGTTACTTTCCTTTCTTTCTTGAGGTCGTTGGGTCTCTGGTGTATTTACTTGCTTGTTTGTCTGCAAATATAAAGTGTAATATACGCGAACACAGCTATTCTCCAAAAAAAAGTACTTAAGAGAAGAAAGAAAATGCCAGGCTGATAAGCCAACCTATTTCGTTCACTTCGCATAGGTAGGTGCGTTGTAACTTAAGTCTATTTGACGGACTTGACTTTTCTGTGATTTTAATGCTTTACTTTTATTTATTTTTTATTATGGAACGTGTGAAACTTATAGATAGAGATTGTAATATGTAACCAAGTCATTACTTAAGCAAACTACTATATATGCCTGTTTTATAGTTACATAACATTTTTTTCGCCTTTTTCTCTTGCTCGGGAAACATGGATGGATGAATGGATAGAGCATGCCCTTTCATTTCATGCATCATGGCCCTTCAAATAGCTTGCTTGTAGTTTGGGGAAGCAATGAGTGCAAGAATGTAATTTAAATCGTGACAGTTGAGTTTTTGCTTCGGCCAGGATGCAAAGTATGGGAAGCAAAGTAATATTTGGAAGTGAAGTGGGAACAGTGTCAATTTTAACTTGATTTGGGAGTACACTTTGTATGAGCTCCCACCAAGTTTTTTTATTCAGAATTATTTCATTTCGATCAACAAAGTATATGCACCAATTTCTGACTATAATATGCAGATGCAACCATTGCGATTGTCTGCAATGATGGGAACCAGCCAATTAATCACTATGAATAAACTGGATTTATGAAGTTATCAATGTTTCTTATGAAGATGCTTATTATGCAGTTTTTAAGCTATAAAAATTAAATCAAATTTTACCATGCAGTAGCCGTCTTCTTGTGTCGTGTCAAGCTCGTTCCTCCTTATTTTAACTTACCTTTCAGGTTGTCTTAAAACCAATTCTAATTTATTATAGCGCTATGTACATGCCTTCATGGATCGCTGAGACCAATTTTGAGGATTTCTGATGTTTACGTAGAAAAGTGGTTGAATGTCAGTGATTTACTTACCTGAAAAAAGAAAAACAAATACATAAAATTAGAACTGAATACATGTGCAGAACCCAATCATAAAAAGTACACTTGACGTTGTTGAATCCAGGGGATTATTTCTCGTCGTCACCACTTGTAATCATTAAGAAAAGAAATGGGCGTGTTTGAATAATTTATGAGCACAAGGCATGCTATAACAGTCAAGGTTGATGTGGATCAGTTGCTTCGAATATACTGTTAGTTTAGACGATCACGCAAAGTTGTTCATGTGTTATTACCTCTAACTTTAAAATTTACGTACAGTCAAGTAGACGTATTAAGGTACAAAACACTAACAGCAGATTTACAAAGTTCATTCATACTTTAACACAAAACCAACCTCGTGTAAATAACTGAATCATTCCTGACAATACGATTCTATTCATCATATTATTGTAATCCCACAGTATACTAATTAATTTTAAAGGGTAAACTATTTTATATCCAAATTTTGCAACATGAGCGGGCCACCGCAAGAGTACCCGAACTCTTAATTTTTTAAACTCAAGAACACAATTTTAGCGGACAGGCAGTCATCCCCTTTGCTTTAGTGAAGAGTTTTATTATTTTTGCTTTCCACTGGATTAAATAAATCAGTAGCCTCAAGATGGATTATTTATGTTCCCGAAATACCAGTTAAAAGTTGTTTTCATTGTAAAAAACAACTGCCTCTACTTAATATACAGTTAAAAACATGGACTGCACTAGCTTTAAGACAATTCATTCACTTATTATATAGTAATGCGTAAGTTCAAACACATGAAACTGCCAGAGGTTCAACATATCATATTATAGTATAGCTCTACAAAACGATGACATGACAGATTTTTTACTTTCATTTTCTACACGAAGAACCAATCGACATGAAAACATCGAATAAGATTACGACGATGAGCTTTCATGCGTATTGGCTTGAGGCTGGGACCGTCATGTGATGACTCATCTCTAATTTACGATCATACAAAGGATACATATATGCAGTCGTGTACCTGCCTATAT
Organism: Willowsia nigromaculata; assembly: GCA_034700605.1. NCBI lineage: Eukaryota > Metazoa > Arthropoda > Collembola > Entomobryomorpha > Entomobryidae > Willowsia > Willowsia nigromaculata. The sequence continues at coordinate 15,020 of JAQIXX010000456.1, read as the reverse complement.
TCTTCATCTGGAATGGTGTTTGATATATAAGTTTGGGGATTTGATACAGAAAACTGATTGATGGTAGTGAATCTCACAAGACGAGGCATTTTACTGACAATCTGCAATTACTACCTTCTAAACCATAAAAGCGATACTTTACCAATGGCAAGAAATACATAACTCAAAAGTCAACTTTCTTCCAACATTACAAAAAGACTAATGAGAGAAAATATCCTCCACGAAGTAAAAATACAGGAAACCTGAAGCTCTAGAAGAAAAAAAATTCCAGTTTTTACAGAGAAACCTTAAACCTTTACTGTACATGTAGAATGTGTTAGCATGAATGATAATGATTGTAATGTATGCCTAAGGATTTAAGCTTTTTAGCTGTTTGCAAACTTTTTAAAGGTGTTCTAAAAAGTAGCCCTCTTGAGAAGAAATTCCCACTTTTTATAGTAAGAACATCATCAGAAGGCCAATAAATTTCCACAATTTGTTATCCTGCCTGGACGATTTGGTATGGCATTTGTGCATATGTAGATATCTTATATGTATCTTAATTTAATATCTTAAAGCCTGTCTTTCACCTCTCTTCAGAGAAACTTATCTCGAGGCTAGGGAAAGCCTTTTTTGCATTCATTCATTCCGTCAGTCACTCGTTTGATGTGAAAACATTTTGTGTGTATTCCCAAACGAATCAAGTTGATTCTGAAGGCATTTTATGAAGGCTGTAAAAAGTGTTCCTATTCGCTGATTCCCAAAAGATAAAATAAGTTTGCCTATAACTTTTAACAACATCTCTACTCTTCCTTCTCCTTCTTTAAAACTTTTTCTTTTGGTCTGGCCAGCGATTAGTGAAACGTTTTCAAGTAGTTGCAGAAAACCACGTAACAATACAGATTCCTCCTTTTACAGTTCTTCCGAAATTCATTAGTATTCAGAAAAAGTATCCGCTCCTTGTAATAAGCTACAATAATCAAGACAGGGGCCTATTTAGGTTTCATTTTGCTAGTGTTAGTGATAATGGTGTTGGTAAGATAATTCCTGCTTGTTCTCTCTTCTTTCAAGCATTTGATCATACTTTTTCTTCCTTTTTAAAGCAACTAAAATGTTCGATAATTGTAAGATGCTGAAGCTTCGATGTTTAGCGCAAAAGTTATTACCTGGTCTAAAAAATCCCTCTTTGTCCTCTCTAATCTAATTCAATTCTCTGAGCAACGCGTCATGAATTTATTCATAGGTACCTATATCGCTTGGGTTTAACATTTTTTACTTGTGAGTTTAAAAAGAAACCCCGTTTTTCTGCTTATTGTTTAGTTTGGCCCAGCAAAGTCTGCATCGAACATTACATTGAGATGATCTGATCTCTTCTGCTACAAGATGCACGTCAGTAGTCGCTCGCTTGTTACTTTTATTTATTAATGTCCGCTCACATACACGTATCAAAAGGTACACATCACTTTTGTGAATTTGCTGCCACTTTTAATAACAATAATCAGTGCCGTGATGTAAGGGTAACTTTACAACTTGACCCTACCCATCTTTTTATTATTTAATTTTATTGGCGTATCTGCTTATACGTGTTTTATTGCTTCAAAAATCATTCCCAGTGTGTCATAAAAATTCCTCGGAGCATTTATAAGTATTTTTTACACAGCAGGTTGTCTTCCTCTAGCATCCCTAATTTTCTTACTAAATTATGAAAAATTACTAGTTTGCAGTGTCACTCGTTGATGTATTCATTTACTTATAATAATGTTAATTTTTTACGTATAAGGGTACTTGCTAAAGTTATTGCTTATTTGCATAACTCAAACTAATTCTTTTAAAAAAATTATGTGAAAATACAACACAAATCCAGTTGTGCAAATCAAAATGATGTCATATAACTTCAGTAGTGATTTTTTGTGTTAAATGCAAAATATGTAGTGCAGAGCGCATACATAAATCCTTGAGGGAATAAAACTTAAAAATTCATTCATAAAAGTTAACAAAGACTGATAGGTTCTAAGTAATAGGGTGATAACGCTGATTGGAGAAAACTTTAAATAGTAGTTAGTTAAAAAATGCATCTCAAAGGAGTTGCAAAAGTTTAAAAATGCCTCCTCTGTGTTCACGAATTGTTTTCACATCAATATACGGAATCCTTTACATGAGTTTGTAAGTTTAAATGTGTACCCAACTGACAATTTCTGTATTTTTCTCTGTGCCTAATCTTCCTTGCTGAAAGTAAAGTTGGACACGCAACAGTTTATATCGTGTGTACATATTGTGCACGTGTACTTGGTCAGACTACCACATAATATGCATTAATTGGTTAGGCAAAGACTGAAAAATACAACATAGTTATCGTCCGTGCGAGCTCTAAGATTTTGAATTTAAGTTAGTCATCATTAAGAAGAATATAAAGTTGTCGTTCTTCGTTCGTCGAGCCGAATCTATAACTTTATTACCTATTAATGCTATTGCAAAACGATTCAAGCAAAAAATCCGTTCAGACATTTGTACAAATTCCACAAAATCTATACTCCGTAAATCATATATTATTTTAATTAATAATTTCATGATATTCAATAATATGTACATAATAAACAAGCACAGTAAAGTATGGAATCTTTATAGTAGATCGGAAAGGAATAAAATGATATAAATACGGGATAAAGGCACAAATTAAAGGAAAGATGTTACATATTAATCATTGACTACAATTAAAACTATACATACTAGGCATATTTAGATAAAGAAAATTTATGCTTGTATGAACATAACACAGAAAATTGAATTCCTCCATTAATACTTTAAAAATAATTAAAAGAAATGACGTTTTCTTTAGTTAAACACTTCTTAATGATATGACATGCCTCATCCTGACATTCTATATGATTATGTCATTAAAAAAGACCTATCTCCGTAGTTAAAACTAATTTAATTTCAGCCAAATCGGATTAGACGTTTCGGAGATAGCGTGGTCACACAGATGGAGAAGCGTCGCAAAGTCAGCGTACGTGTAGTTTGTTTGTCAGCTTCACACTCTTATCGTGCGAATGGTTTGCTTAGGAATTAGCGTGACAACTGCGTGGGTTCTTAATTCTTTTTTAAAGTACGTAATAAAATATTCCACAAAATAATTAGAAATGCTCACGCAACATATGTAGAATATGTAATAACAAATTATTGCTTGCTATTAATGTAGGTTAATTTTTCATGCAAAATGGAACGTACTATTTCAAGTGTCCAATGTTTCATTATTTATGAAGTACATACAAAATGTACATGTACCTATGTGTACAATGTACAAAAAAGTATCGTTCGTATGTTTTCACTTTTCAAACTCCTTCATCCGTGTTTTTGTTGATACATTTTTGCTATTCAATATGACCTCACTTGTAGTAACTTTTACGTCTGTTATGTACAAAGGTATAAACCCAATTGAATAAGACGTGCCTCGCCAATAACAAAATTCATAGTACATGCACCTGCCAATGATTCAGCAAATAATAAAGAAAAACCAATATTTGCGAAAGAGAAAACACTTAATGTAAACAGGGCTGTCCTGGCCTAACATTGGAGGAGCCTCTTTACTATTGTTGCTACTATACCTTATATTTACACTCATTCGATGTTAAAGTTTTCTCAAGTATTATCTTAGAAAATATCAGAGTAGAAAGAATGTTCTACTGTCGTTGTGCAAAACTCCAACTTAAATTTTTTATGTTGCCGTGTATGAGCATCCCCAAAATTCCGAGGATTTCCTTCGCCGCAGCCCATGTCTATCACACTTTGCCTTTTTCTTGTCAAGAAAAACCCTGTTGCAGCCTTGCAAACAATATATGTAGCATCAGTACATCCAGCACTAAAAGGTGAAAGTTTGCGTTTGTTACTTTTTTCGTTTCGTATGCGTCTCAAATAAAATGCTTTTCATTTTGACGGGAAAACAGGGGATAAGAAACTTTCACTGATATGTTTTTGTATTGACGAAAAATTGCAATTTTATGATTATTACGTCGACAGTAGACCTGTTATTACAACTTTTAACCGTTTTATTTCCTGTTATTAGAGGTTTCCTCTTCTCTGTAACTTTATTCCTAAGCCTGAAGTTGTTTTGCAGGTGACTTTTATTGTTATTGCCAATCCAGCAAAATCATTGTTTATTTCAGTGACTTTATTTGACAGGCATGATGACAGCAAGTGTTACACATCCATTGCGGTATTGATACTGACTGATATGGATTGTATTTTATCTTATATGACAAACGTATAACTGCTTTCTCCATTTGTTGACATTCTTGAAAGCAGGATATGATCGGCGTGTATAAATTCGAGGTCAAATTTCTCATCCGTATATTTCGTGTATAAGTAGTAGGCATCTTTGGTCACGCACACATTTGTCTTTGGTTCGAGATGGTAACTGTATAATAAAGCCATATTCTCTACGACCTTTCACCCTTGAAAACAAAGGGGTAACATAAAACGAGCAGTTTTTGAATCGCTGAAAATTTCTGTACTTGATGTGGACGCACTTTTGTGATGGGGCACATTCGAAATTCTTTACAGCATGGTATTGAAAAGCGGAACATAAAATATTCTTGCTTTACTCTATTTTATTACCATAAAAAGTAACCAGATTTTCGTCGCACATTCCAATGCCAATCCTTCAGACGGTGAATGGGAAAAAGTGAAGCTAGTCCACATAAAACCCATGAACTCTACAATGGTCGGTACATTTTTTTTATGTCACATTCACTTCCAATTGCAAATCAAAGTGGGTCATCGGAATACATTATCACAATAAAGCGTAGGGAAGAAAAAACGGACGGGAAAATGCATGGAAAGAAAAGAGAGCACTGTAACTGAAAGGGTTTAAAAGAAACGAAAGTTTTCCTCCTAATGCGCTATCATCTTGTCTTCTTATCGAAATGTACAAAGAAGCACGCCATAAAATTCTACTTACTTTTCTTAAAGAGAGGAACTAAATGTGAAACAAGAATTCTTCTATCGCTTCACCGTTTTCATGTCGTGTTAACCTATCCTTTTTCACAATCGCCAATGTGTGCCTAGTTATTTAATATAGAGGTGCGGTCATATAGGCAACTTTTCAGAGTTTTGCTCTTCTATTCAATATGTAGAGTGAAACATTCTGACATCTAGTATGAATAAACTCATGCAGCTGTAGCAAATTCTAAAATACTACATAGTCAATAGTTGAATGTGAGTGAAATCCCAATGAATGTATCTTTCTTTTTAAACTAAACCTTTTCCCTGCATGTACCAGTTACAGTTACAGATATTCAGATATTCCAGCAACCGTGCTCAACCACAAACAGTATTTTTTCCCTTTCTTCCTGTCTGCCCATTGAAACGAATATTCTGCGTGGGATAATAATATGCTCTTCGATATGAATGCAGAAGGGTTTGTAATTTTGCATCCAAATTTACCACTGCCTTGTTACTTTTTCTGACAGAGAATTTATTGTGAATATTATATGAATTTCAAATGGTATGATTCCAATACGGTTGCACATTAGTATTGGTCACTATATTTCCCTACCAGTACTGGCTACCACTCTTTGATGTGTGAATGATGATGATCTGAAAATTTGATGTCATAATAGTATTACAGACACACTACACGAGTCAAAGATATGAAACACAAAGTCTTCATTTGCAATAAAATTCAGTTGGAGGAATTCAAATCATAATATTTTACTGTGAAAGTTATGACCTAGGAAGACTACCAAAGAGATGGTGATGGTAATAATATTTTTAAGCAGAGAAATCTTTAGACATAGAGGGAATAACTAAAGTGTGAAGTAATACAGTACTCATAGGTGCCAATATACGTTTGCCCCATGTTTGAAAACTATACTTTCCTACACGTCGAAGCTTCAGTTCATGTGCATATCATTATTCTAAACATCGTAGGGAAATCGAGAGAAGCCTTCGTACCATCTTACGCTATGCCATCTCAATTGCATTATCTCGCCTCATGTGATCTGCTTGCTTGTCTTTCTGTAATTTTCTTTCAAAGATTTGTACCTCTGACCTGACCAGAAGTCATAAAGCAAAAATTGTATGAATTTTTTCCACATTATCATTCTTATTTGTGTGCTTCTCTCTTCTTAGGAAACGGTTCCATCCAAGACTGCTGGTGTTCAATTGAAGCATCATCACACTCTACAGTATAAGAAGCAGTCACAGTACTCTATTTTTTAATATCTTGTTCTAAAAGAAGGCCCTGCAAATACTATTCTGCATGATGCATAAACCAGAGCCATGACCAGGCTCCAACCGCAAGGCCAAGTATACCAAAGATCAAAACTCAGAATATATTCATGAATTATACACACATTGCATTGAATAATGGTAGGAAGCCATGGATCTATGTGAAATGAGTAGAGACTCACAAGTAGCATCCCGAGCATCCCATTATCTTTTCCTTCGTAAATCTCTTTTATATGACACATCCTCTATTCTCCGACGATCAAAATCATAATTTATCTCGTTTGCATAAGGCAATGCATATATTTGCCTCAAATTCGTATTGCGGACACAGTGAAAAAATCCGGTTTTATTACTTTACAATTTTCTACATATTACCTGGCAATGCACAGTTGCGAATGCGAATCTCCAACAAACATTATACCAAAAGTAGAAAAAATTCTTTTGACACTTGCAAAAAGCATTTCTTTTGGGATATTATGCCAGCCGGTATTACAAGCATTGAGTTTGCTTGGCACGGTCTACGTAAACTTACTTCAAAGTTCAGAGTAGTTTGTGGGTTGTGCAGAGGTTTGTTTTTAGCATAAAATGAAGAGATTGTCTTATATTTATAGCTGTGTAGATAAACATCAGGGACCCTAAAGGTAAGTGTGAAGTGAAAAAAATGTCAGTAGCAAAGTGGAGGCAGATAGGCACAGAGACGACGAAACCAGGAAAAAGAGATGTTTTTCAAGAGTCGGAGTTTATAAACAGCCGTTTAAAAAAGAGGGTTGGTCTTAATACCCTTGAATGCCACCTCCTTGTAAACTGGTAATTGTGGATGAAAAAATATGCTGAAGGCAAACCCAACCACCATGACTTAATGATGAGCGATGAAGAAATTTATTAGTTGGTCCAGAAATGAAGGACGACAAACTAAGAAAATAAAAATATTAGTGTCTGCTTGAAGAAAAGGTTGATATATTGTCTCACTCAATGATTTGCATAGTCAAGTTGCGAATTATTTCCTCTACTCTTTAATCCGCCATAAAAAGTTGTATGCAAGCATGTACTTTGAACATGGGTTTACTAATAACAATAAGAGCGAGTTGTCATTTCACATTTTATAAAATAGCAATGGCTAAGTTTTACTTCGTAAGTAAGGTTCTGAATTTTCATAAACTGTCCTAACGCATTACGTATACATATTTGATAAAAGGGTTTTCTTTACATGCACAGCAGCATTATATTACAACCTAGTTTAATGTAAGCAAAAGAAGTAAAAAATTTGAAAATGTAAGCATCTAAAACTCGGTAAGGCTAGATTAGGACAATAAGGAGCATTGAAATCTACTTATAATTTCAATAGCTATAATTTAATTGTCAAAAGGATTAAGATGCAGTTTTAGAGTGAATACTTCAATTATGCAATTCAGGAGTTTGATCGTAACGATCGTTGACAGAAACTGGTTCACTCTTCAATTTACATACTTAATCAAGTTAGGACGCATAAAAAGATTTTCTATGGGTAAGTTTATCTAGCTATTATCAAGAAAATTGTGAATTCGTAGGTTTGATAGACGCTGTCAATATATTTCGCGGTAAAACCAGTGACGAAAAAGCGACCTGTTACATGGGCGTGTGTAGGTGTCGTAATTACTGATATATCTTATCATTATTTGACAAGATGCATTTTGCATTCGTCTTTATTATTAGAATACATAAATTAAAATGGTAAATATTATTCTTTGAATGATGTGTGATAGTGATATAACAAACATTTGATTCTTTCTCAGCATGAATTCCTTTTTTGTAAGTCTTGATTAGTGATTGGCGTGAAAGACAAAGCCAATTACTGGATGAAGATTTTAACATTTGACCAATACTAGAATCACAAAATCTTTGATGGAGTATTTAATATTTACTTTCTATGTTAAACTTGTTGTCCTCCTAATGAGCTATGCCGTTCAGTGGCCCAATATTTACTTGAAATAACACATAATATCGGGATACTTTTATGCTTTTATGGCACATATTGTGAAAGTCAATCTGTTAACGAGACTCATGCCAACGTTTGCTAGTCATCACCTACAAATTTGGTATTATAAGGTCCGTAGTCGCGTCATCCATAAATTTATTAAGAACCACCTGAAAGCCATTTTTAAACCTATTAAATTTACGGTTGACCGATGGTTTAAAAACTTACAACCAAGCAAACTATAAGAGGCGCATGTAAACAGAGAACATTAGCTTTTTAGGAGTTTGGAAGATCCCGATAACACAAGTCTGCATTTTGAGCATTTTAGATAGCAATTCTCTTAGATGATGACTTAAAAGGAGAAGTGTCACCGGATGCAAATGACATTTTCAACAAGGCTAACTCATGTTGTCATGTTCCATGTCGTCTCCTCCTTAAATCTTGCTATTAATTTTCTTGTCAACCCACAGCTAACTAACAGTTTATTGCACTGTTTCAACTCGGCCTACCATAACTTCTGTTAAAAACGCAGCGAGGATTTCCCTCGGTTCTCTGCTGTTTACTTTGTTCAAATACAAGCGAGTTATGACCTCCCGTTGATGCCGTCCTGCTGTTTTTGCGGGCTGTTTTCTGCTTTACATAGATAATATTTTGTCCTGACATGTTGGCAATGTCATTTGTGGTGACGATAATGGCAAAATGTCCTACCATACATATCATGTAAATCATACAATCAAATTCATCTTGATAAAGGTCATTGTTATTTTGAAATGAACTTTGGTAAACTACCATAAAGGAACGTAGGTACCGATTATGTGCCTACCTTATGTTTCAATTTACAAAGTATAATAAACAAATTTACCAAATTTTCACTTACGTTGCCGTTTGCCGTATAAGCGCTTAAAATGTATCAAAAAACAACCAGATTCTCAAAATGAAATGAAAGGCATGTTTTTGTATCGTGACAAGCCACGCTGTATACATTCGCATACAGTTACGTATGCTTAATCCTACCATATGAGCTAAAGTGTTTTTGAAATGAACAAGTAACCTTCCATTTTTGGGTAGGATTTGCATTTTTTCTAGACGAAATTAACACCAAAAAAATTCTTGGATCTGGTCGTGAGGATTTTTGAAGTTTTCATTAAATTTTTATATAAGAGTGTAAGCGACTTGTTAAAATACATTTCAATGCACAGGTGTTAAAATAGGCAAGCCATTCTACTGTTATTGATAACACCATTTTAAAACATAATTTTACACGTTATAAAAGCCACCAGACTACTCAATTCAGTTTGTCGTTTGCAATCAAAATAGTAAAAGTCAGTTGTTTCATATGATGTTTTGTACTATACATGCATTTTAAATTGACAAGATACGTTATTCCTCAAGATGAACGAAAATCCGAGTTCACGTTAGAACCCTATGAATTCATATGGATGGATTATCACTTGAAATAACAAAATGAAACTCATGCATTTATAGTTAGAAATACTTACAAGAACAGAAAGATGGAAAAAGCAGAGCTCAAATGTTTTCCGACTACAATATAGGTAAAGGAGAGCCAATGTAAAGGAGAAATACAGAGGCAATTATTTCAGTCAGAAGTCAAGAGGTTCTGTAATTAGATGCTACATTGCCAGCATGAGATAAGCATAAATATCGCCGTTGGTATATTTTTCATCTTTGAAAACATTGTGAATCGCAGTTTTATTACCTTATAGGAGCTCTGTACCTCATAAATTGGCTAACTATGACTATGACCACCTTTATCCCATCAACTATTTCATCCTCTTTTGCTGCTACTAGGTATTAACCTTTTGTTCTAGTTGCATGTACGCTAACATCAGCGTAAAACGAAGGCTAAACCAACAAGCATCCGACGAAAAAATTGAAGATACCATCACTATTATTTATTTTCCCAGCTCCTCATCAAATGTCCAATTACCATCACCCAATTACACATTTTATTGCTACAGCTTCAAGTAAGCATTTTGTGCTGGCAATAAATCTTTTTTTACGCACGCACACGGATGGCTCGAGAGAGAAAGAGAAACATTTGATTCTTCGTTAAGCCTGATATCGGAAGATGCTTTTTACCAAAGTACATACGCGTAACTTTTGCTCAAGGATAACTAGTACAGACACAGTAACTGTATAAAGTTTATTATTTTAGTTAGTTTTACAACAACATCAACATTTTTGGACATTTGGCCGCCTAGCTCATAACATTTTGACGATCGGGTTACAATAAACTAAAAACTGTACTAACTGTTGTTCTGCTCCGGTGAATGAACAAACGGAAGAGACAACCGACATTTTCATTCACGCTTCATCTTCCCTTTTTTCCAGCTTGGTTGACTGATTTTCCATTTAATGCGGTGCCCGTGCTGTTCACTGGGCTCGTTTATTTATTTTTATTTTTTCCCTTTCCATGTACGATCTTTCCATCTATCGGTTCTTGTTCATCGTCGTAACTCGTAACCGTAACATAACACGCGCGTTTATGAGGGGATGAATGGAAGTGGTTGTTCGAGAAACTCTTTCATAAACAAGGCTTTCAAAATGTCGTTTGTAATACATATAATATGGCTACCGCTGCCGGCTCTGATGTTTTTTTCTCTTCTAGAGTTTGTTATGAAAGGGAGAACAAGTATAAGCAATTTTATTGCTGCTTACTTTCACTCACTCCGCTTTTTATTAACGATGTGAGTGTTATTATTGGAAACCCTATATCTTCATTTCCTGGATAGTGTACATACATATATATAGGAACCTTATATACCTGTTGTATGGTTAAGTTACAGTTCACCAAAAGGTGTACTTTTGACATGATATGATATCCTACACCACAGACATTGCAAGATAACCGAGCACTTGAATTTTTGTGTAGGCTCAGGAAATACCAACTGCTCGGTAGAATGATTCAACTTGTGTTTAGTAAAACGAAAGATGGTATCGTATGTTTTTTTTCCTTTGCTAGGTTGTAAATGCTTAAGAGAAATAAATGAGGAATCATAATGATCTCTCTAGTCAGTGTAGGCTCTGCACCAGTAGAATGCAAAATATGTAATGGGCTGATTTTATAGCGTGTAAAGTAATGTTGTAGTCGAAGAAATAAGTCCATGAATTTTAGAATGCACGCGACGATGTAAGCGAAGGGGAAAGAATTCTAAAGAGCAAAATTCTACTTAGGCATTTTACGGTAATGAGGATGAGAAAAGTGTACTGGGTGTGATGAAAATAAGACTATTACACGGAAGACTCGACAACGGAGCGAGAAATAAAAGAGTTGATTTTAAAAGTTGTGCTTTGTACTCGCAGTTTTAGCAATAGATTCGAAATGAAGGAAAAACACTTTTTCATTTGCCGCCGGCTTTGCTGGAGAAAGTAACAAAGGGTGGAAGAGGCACCGCATACATCATATCCATTTCATTTCCGAGAGAGGAAGGTATTTGGAGCTAAAGTGGTAAACTAAAGCAAAAGACGCTTTCGCTTCATTTTTGAAGGCATGAACTTGGAACAGAATGGCATATGGACTGGAAAAGCTATACCATTCTGAAAATAAACTTGAGAAAGGTAATCGTACGTAAAAGGAAAATGAATGGACCATCCACGAGATGGTAAATGGTGTGGCATCACATGATGATGATGGGATTCTCCTTTTTGCCAAGAAGGTACAAAAAGTAAAGTAAATGAATAGTTCCATTAAGCTTAGGTACCAATTCAATGTTACTGTCTTTACCATCTTCATTTACCTGCTTAGGGTTGAATAAGTTGAAAAATTTCTTTATAATATGCATGCATGCCTACAGCTCAAACTTTGGAACTTTTAGTAGTAATGAAATTAATTAAGAACCGGTAATATTAGTGGAATGTACATTATTGTAAAGTATTTCAGGTTCAGGCAATATGGTGAATTTTTATCAAAATGATGAAAAGTATACTACGTATTGTTTTCTGCATGCATCCTATAAATAATGCTTGTTTCCACTTCACGTTAAAACAAGAATATCATGTAGTAAAGCTAACAATTTTCAAGTTTGTGGAATAAAATAAATCTAAATCAACGAATTGAAAGTAAAAGCGTCCACCGAGAGAAAGTTTTGTGTCACACTGGCTGGAAGATTGTGACAAGGAAAAGTGTGCTAGACCTTGTACTTTGGGTGCAACTTTTTTCAATTTATTTGATTTTGTTAGAAATGCACATTTCAGCTTTATTCACTGCCAAAATTTATGTCCGTGTAATATCTGAAGTTAGTTGTATGCAAGAATGCGCGTTCATTTGTACCAAAAACACTAGTCATCTATTGTTTTGGAATTTGGACGCGCACCAAATTCGAGAAAGTTCGGAGTTTTTAGTGTAGCAGTGCTAAAACCTTATTTCTGAAAGATGCATTATTTTCACAATACACTAGTATGCTTATGCCAACAGATTTCATTCACTCAACACAAGTTGTAGTTTCAATTCATTTTGTTGGTCGCGGTTTGTGCATAAGTTTTGCTTTGTTGCCGGTGCCGGTGCTATAAAACCTGTCATCGCATTGTACATTTTGAATAAAAATGCTGTAGTTTGTGTTCTGTAAAGCCCAGTAATAACCTCTCTCATATAAGCTATACCGAGGAAGGTTGTATGCTGGACCGATGATTCATCCGTTAAGTTCATCCGACAGAATATCAAAATCAGCTTTATTATTTTTAGCATATTATGTGATTTAAAAACTGTATGTATCCTTGCATATTGCTTAAATTAGGCACTTTAAATTCCATGATCAAAATCTCAAAAGTATGAAAAATTACATCGGGTTTATGAAATTCACATATAAGTATATACGCAGTAACTATTTATTGGGAATTTATAGCTAAATTAAAAACCAAATATTTAACCATTAAGGACTCAAATGTAGATTTTACAACTTTTGCGTCGCCGTCATTTAGATGCCTTGAGTAACACTTATAGATATAGAGAGAGAGCGAGAAAACATTCGTTCCTGATAGTGAATCAAGGGATTAGAATCTTGGGTTTTTATAATATGGGTACCGCAAGTAGAATGGATGCATTCATATGTAAGCAAATGTGCAACTAAATGTTCGATTAAGACGTTTTCAAATCATGAACACAATTAAACGAGACAAAACTACTCAAAGCTGTAAAAAAATTCGAAAGATATACCACCTACCCCCGCAAAGTGACACACATACCTAACATAATATCGAATGTTAACGTTTTTACGATTGCGCCTTAGAACATGCTGTAAAATCGTGAAATGAAGATGATCCAAACTAATCTGTACTCTGAAATTGCCCTTTTCTTCCCACACAGTAGTTTCCTTTTAGTTCTGTTCATGGCATTACAGTAAAAATGTACCATAAAAATAGACGATAGAATTGAAACTTATATGGGATCAATAAATAAATTCATTGCAACAACTATAATTGCAAGTAGTTTAAATTTTACTTTGATGTACACGTTTTAATGTACATTTTAGTTTGTAAAAGCTGGATATAAAATCCTCACATTCATGTATGTATGCTTTCAGTTTTAAACAGAGGCGCGTGAGGATGTTTTAATTTCAATGTTGCATAAAACTTGCCGAGTGCGTAGATCCATTGTCGCCTTTCCTTTCAAATTTCAAATGCATGGCATGTGTAGAGCAAACAAGTTATCAGGCTTAGAAGAATCTATACTTTTTTTATTAGTGTGCTAGGTACATGTACTAGCTTTAACATTTAGTTATTTCTGTCCATTTACTTTTAATCTACTAAAGATAACTGACTGTGCATTCGTTTCAATATTCATACTGTGTATACAAAGAGATACACAATTAAATCTTAAAGCGGATTTCAGAGGAAGTATCTTTTACTTTTTAAACTCTTTTCTTATACATATATTTTATTCATTGGAATATCAAAAGCTCGAAACATTATGCTGCACAATTTGATTAGAGGACATTCTAACTGGTGACACGGAAGTCCAAAGGATCTTGTATGCTTTGTAGGGGCATAAACCCCTATACATACATTTAATTTATATGAAATATAATAATTCACATATACCTAGAATGTAAAGTACTTTAGTAGCTAGGTACAAGCTTAGAAAAGAGAAGTTAAGATGTGCATGCAATTCTTGGTAAAGAAGTAGCATGCAATTATGGGTAAAGAAGTAGGAAGCAAGCTAAGCATCAGAGTTATCTCAAGTAGAGTGTCAGCGCACCATAAACAAGAGATAAGTAAAGCACCAGCACTATGCACAAAAGTTGCACTCGCTATCTCATTATGCATAATTAGCTTTTGCTCCTAGAACCAAACACTCGCTATCAGCATAAAGTAACAAGTGTCCATAAAAATTACTTATCAGCTCAAGTAAGACTTGAACTTGAAAGATAAAGAATAGATGCACGAGGCAAAATAGAACATTCATCATTTTTACAAATTACACACATCTTCAAATAGCAACCAATTTGAGTGCGTACTTTGTAGAAGCACCCAAATTGGTATAAAGGTACAAAATAGTCTTGACTTCATTTTGACGTTAGGGATTAACGATCGGTCAAATGTAAATATAGATTTTTACTCAAGTTGTAAAAATACTCATTCATTAGACATTCACTACTAATCTTCCAACAAAGAACATTTCAGGTACATTCATCTTTAGAGAAGCATTCTTACTAACAAAGAGAAACAACAGCTAGAGCAGATTGAGGTTAACTTAAAGTCTTCAACGTTGCGAGAGGCAGAGTATTTCCTCAGTCATTTATTTCAGTTCAACCAGTAAAGTCATAGTTATTTTTATTTATCTCAGTGGAGAAAAACCTTTCAAGTTTCAGTGGAAACTTAAAGACTATTATAGCAGTGAGTTGTA